>CAKAJA020001045.1:0-84959 GCA_916610235.2 Lasioglossum morio | reverse complement strand
GAATGGCATCGCTCGTACATCGAGTCTCTACAGTGTTGTCTAAATTATCTATCGTGTGCAAAGGTACAATTGTCGATAGGCGAGAAATTTAGTTTAACATCGATTATGTGTCGTATGAAATGTTTCGCTGAATCATCGTATTTCCTCGTCGCGCGTCGGTAGAGGTTTGTACGATCGCAGGGGTGCGAGAGCATCGACGCTTCGTTGGGAAAATATCGAGTCGGCGTTTAAAAGTCACATGTCGAGCGGCATCGTTATCAACGTCGAACACATCGACCCAAAACAATTTCTGCAGCACGCGAAACGAATAATTACGGGACGCGTTACGGAATTTTTAAACGCGCATTCATCGTTGAAAGCTAACGTAACGTTGGAGGCGGAATTCATGCAGCGCGCCAACGAGATTTCCGTGAAAAGTTTCGGCACGCGGAACGTTGCATTGTTTCGGATGAGCAATCTACGACAGTGGTATCAGAAAGACGTTGTGCCCACGATTTTGACATCGTTGGAAGAGTTTCAAGAGCGCGACAGCGGTTGGGCGCTGTCGAAGGTACTACATTTGATTGTGAACTTTAGCAAATACCAGCCGTTGCAAGCCGGCTGCACCGTCGCATGCAGCGTGCCTAGAGCGATATAGCTGAAAAGAGCGGTCGTGAACGTGATCAACAACGACGACGCATGCTTTTTCTGGGCGATCGTGGCGGGTCTTTATCCGGCCGAGAGAAATTCGTCGCGTGTGTCGGCGTATCCAGACTACAAAAAGGTGCTTCCGAAAACCGAAGGTTTTCAACTACCTATGTCGTTTAAAAACATCCGGAAATTTGAACGAGAAAACGACGTTTTCCGTGAACGTGTTCGTGTAACGCTGCATTTGACCGAGAAGAAACGGGAGGGAAGACACGTAAACTTGCTGTTTCTACAGAATGCTGCGAAGACGCATGGACATTTCATGTGTATACGAAATTTGTCACGATTGGCATCGTCGCAGCTTAGTAAGTTGAATCATCAGAAGTATATTTGCGATCGGTAAGTTGTATTTTTTTGTTTTTTTTAAATTGTTTGAAGGAAAAAAGACATAATTTTATCCCCTTCCCACAGATGCTTGCAATATTTTCCCACGTCGGAGAGATTAAACGTACATACAGCCGACTGCGAAGGGATGAACGATTGCGCTCTGGAGCTTCCAATATCGGAAGAAGATAAGTGGTTACGGTTTAAGAACTATACGAACAAAGAGCAGGCGCCGTTCGTAATCTATGCCGACTTGGAGTGCCTGCTGCTGCCCGAGGGACGGGAAGGACAAGACCGTGCGTCACGCGTACAGTATCAACATCACCACGCGTTTAGCATAGGATACTACATGCATTGCCGCTACGACGAATCTTTGTGCGAGTCTCAGGTTTATCGCGATAAAGAGGGATGCACCGCATGGTTCGCGAACAGGTTGTACGAAATCAGTCATAAATTACAGCCGATATTCGACCGAAAGGTACCGATGAATCCGCTAACTGAAACGGAAAAGTTAAATTTTCGTACGGCCACGCATTGTCATGTCTGCGAGAAACCGTTCGACACTTCCGACGCGACGAGGGTGCGCGATAATTGTCATTTCAATTTAAGCTATCAATCTTCGTACGTGATACCGGTGGTTTTCCATAATTTATCAGGCTACGACACGCATTTTATCATCAAAGAATTAGCAAACTCGTTCGAGGGCCGGATAGACGTGTTGCCATTGACGAAAGAGAAGTATATCTCTTTCACGAAGAACGTTCCTATCGAGAGACAGCAGGGTGAAGCGCGAAAGTATGCAAAGTTTTTGAAATTCCGCTTCATTGACTCGTTCAAGTTCTTGAACTCGAGTCTGGACAAGCTGTCGTCGTACTTGGACGAAAGTAAATTACGCATCGTGCGAGGTGAATTTGCACATCTTACCCGCGATGATTTCAAACAATTGACCAGAAAAGGTGTTTTTCCGTACGATTATCTGACATCGTACGACAAATTGAACGATACATGTTTGCCGCCGCGCGAGGCATTTCACAATCGGTTGTACGGCAGCGAGATATCCGACATCGATTACTTACGTTCACGCGAATACGGTTTGGTCGCGTTTCGCTGTACAAACGTTTGGGCAGTACAGCGATTTATATTTAAAATTGAAGATGTTGTTGTTATCGGATGTTTTTGAAAATTTTCGCGATGACTGTGTCGAGAATTACAAGCTCGATCCGGCGCATTATTACACGCTCCCCGGTTTCGCGTGGGACGTGATGTTAAAAATGACAAAGATCGAATTGGAGTTGTTGACCGACGTTGACATGCTTTTGTTCGTGGAGCAAGGAATACGTGGCGGATTGAGCCAGTGTTCTCACAGATATGCGCACGCCAACAATAAATATTTGTCTACGCACGACTCGGCCAAACCGTCCACCTACTTAATGTATTTCGACGTGAATAATTTGTACGGTTGGGCATTGTCACAACCTCTGCCGCACAGAGACTTTCGATGGGTGGACGCGGATAATTTCGACGTGGAATCCATTCCGGTCGATAGCCCCGTAGGATACATTTTGGAGGTGGATTTAGAGTATCCGCGCGAAATTCATGATGCTCACGCGGATCTTCCGTTTTGTCCAAGTCACGACACGGCGACCGACTCGAGTACGCAGAAAAAGTTGATGGCAACGCTTCGCGATAAGGAACGATACGTTGTACATTACCGATACCTCCAGCAATGTTTAAAACATAATCTGAAATTGCGGAAAATACATCGAATTCTGGAGATTCGGCAGTCACGATGGTTGTACAACTACATTGATTTGAACACAAAATTACGCACCAACGCCACCAACGATTTTTCCAAAAATTTGTTCAAATTAATGAACAATGCCGTGTTTGGAAAAACTATGGAGAATGATAAGATCGTGAATTACTTTCTCGATGGAGCGGTAGACACGGCGTTGAACGATTGATAGCCAGGCCAAATTTTCACAGCTGTACGATGTTTTGCGAGGACTTTGTCGCGATTCAGCTGAAAAAGCTGCTCGTTAAATTTTTCAAACCAAACTACGTGGGCATGTCCATATTGGATATATCAAAATTTCATTTGTACAGCTTTCATTACGAGTACATGCACCCAAAGTTCCAGCAAAATTGTAAGATTTTGTACACGGACACAGATAGCTTGATATACCAGATCGCTTGCGATGACGCGTACGATGTGCTGTTGAAACGCGATATCCATAGATACGACTCCAGCAATTATGCCGCAAACAACGTTTACGGTGTTCCGCTCGCGAACAATAAACAGCTCGGTTTGATGAAGGATGAAAACGGTGGTAAAATTATGACTGAGTTCGTAGGGCTTCGTTCGAAAATGTACGCGATTCGCGTGCACGGTGATCAGGATACTAAAAAGATCAAGACTATGTCGAATGTCTTCGTAATCATACGGAAAAGAGCGTTATCGGTAATCGCATAGTGTCCGTACGGCATCAGGTGTATTCGATGTCTGAAACGAAATTAGCGTTGAGTCCGCATGACGATAAGCGGTATATTTGTAGTAATTTGATAGATATTCTTCCTTGGGCGCATTACAACATCGATTGAGAAATCATTTTTTCATCATCGTAAAAGAAAAGGAAGTGGTAGGGAGACATCATATAAAACCACGTATTCCGAGCGTCAAGCTTCAGATCGAGACAACCACCGCTAAAAAACGTAGACGACGCAAGATGCAGTACAACCGCCATCCGTCCGCCGAATGTGAACGTTCGAACGCCGAGGAGCCGCACAAAAAGAGAAGACTAAATAATATGTAAGTAGAAAGATGGAAAAATTGTGAAAAAAAGAAATTTAGAAAAACGTCTAATTTTTTTTTTGTGTTCGGTTGCAGGGTTTCTCAACAGCAGCCCATATCGCGATCATCGATGATGCAATCGCCGAGGAGTTTGCGCAGCGCACGAGTCTTGAGTCGACGATATTCCATAGCCGGCAATTATTTTAAATACCTTGAAATTGGTGTGCGCGTTTCCGATGACATTTGCGTGGAACTGGCTATAGGAGATAACCGCGATAACGAGATCACATTTTTCCTGGACGCATGGACAGAGTTGCTGCGCACGTAGGAGTATATTTCTGATTTAGTTTCATCGTCTATGCAGAAACAATGTCGAAAAATGAGCGATGATTTAACATTGCAAATAGTTAATCGTAATGGTATGAATCTATCTAGTCAAATTGTCGAATCAGTTCGTAGCTCTGTACGTCACAGAAAAAACTATGCATATTGTACAATCACTATGCACAAGTACTATGCACTTGTACAATCTCTAATTCTGCGTGTACAACATGTATTCATGGTTGATTGACAATGTTCCCGCGGTGACTGCTAAATTCATGAATTTCGTCGGGAACACGATCGTCGAGAGCGAATCTTTCGATCAAAGTTCGCTGATCGATTGCGAACTGGTGGCTTTGTGCGCCGACATCATCGCGGCGTTCGCGTAAGATAGATAGGTTAAAAAAATATATGTATATATATATGTATATATTGTGACGTGGCACTTTTGCCAACGTCTCCCGAAATTGAATGTCGGAAGACCGGGTCGTTCTTCGCTGCCGGAAAAGCGGGGCGAATTGTGGCGAGCGCTCTCCCTGGGCACGAACGAGACCTGTGGGCGATATCTCATGTTTTGAGCGTCGCGCCAATTTACGCGACGCAAGTTTGCAGGACCGCCACCGGGTCCCGAGGGGACCCAGGACACTTTTCCCAACGGGAAAATCGAACGCGAGAGGGTCCGGTGAAAAGACCGAGCTGCGGAGGGAAAGACACGGCCCAGGACAAACAACCTGGAGGCGCCGCCGAGGGCAAAAGCGGCCAAGAAAAGATCTCAGCTCCTTCGGCGTCTCCTCAACCGGGAAGCAACCTGGCCCGCTACCGGATTGGCCAACGTCGATCGCCTCAAGGAGAAGCGGCGAATCCTCGGTCACCGTTGCCGGAGAAGCCGCCAATCACCGGACACCAGGGACCGTCGCGCGGAGCGAGGCCCTTGCCGAAACTCTCAACGGGATAGGCTACGCATGCCGCGGGGAAAAGCGAGCGGAAAGGGGGGACGCTTCACTTCCGCGTTCCCGAGTCAACGCGTGCGAGATCACTTCTTCGTTGGCTACTGTCGCGATACTCTGTACGTCTTTCGATCCTAATTGTAATTTGCGACGCACGCTGCCGGAATGACGCGCACAGCAGGCTACAGCGGACCCTTCTAACACCTTGTGGTAAGCTTTAGTTGGATCTTATATCGAATATCGAAGTGATTTCTGTTTCGCGTTGGCTCGGTTAGCGTGACGGGTTCGCGATCGTGTCGCGGAAATTCGACGTGCTTTGCGGCTGCCGGCTGCAGCCAGTCCGCGAGCGCAAACATCGGTCGAGCGACGGGCGTGCGGGGAAATAATTAGCGAAGTGCTGAGCACTATTTTTGGTTGTAATTTAGCGAGGATCCGCACGTCGTCGTATTTTCACGCCAACCTCGTATCTTTCCACGGTGGGACGCCGCCACGTGCTCGCGTCGTATCTTCGCGATCTGTTCCAACGACAAGAAGTCAATTATAACGCGTATTCCACCGGAATCCGGGCGTGAAAGTGTAGATCGCGCACGCGAATGTTAATACCACGTGCTGCCGGATTCGACGCTATTTAGGGGAAGTCCAAAGGGACAAGGCGCGGGCGATTTCCATCCGTCGCCGAAGAACTGTTACGCGCCGGTTAACTTCATCTTTGCTACCTGTGTCGGCCGGCAGCGCGATTATAACATCTATCGCCAATAAATTTCTGTTAACCCAATTTCCGAGAGTGTTGATTTCGTGAGAAACCTTCCCGCCGCGGGGAACGCCTCGTATTCGTCCCGCGTAGTATCCTGGACCCATTCTCGGAAAACCAACGTCTATTGCCGGTTGTCGCAAGCTTATTTTTAGCGTGGCACCTTCCGTGCCTGGCGCCCGAATACTCGCGAGATTTTTGGAAACATCGACAAGCTTGCGAACAACTTTTGTCCCGGGTGGACCGCGTTTCGTGCGGCCGAACGTGGCCCGGCTTCCTAGCTTGTAAATACCCGGTGTCGTCAAGGTTTCCGCCCTTCTGGCGGGGTCGGATTGAAGACGACGTGACAATATATATATATATGTGTCGGGACTTGACGGCAGCGACGCAACCCGTAGGCAACGACGCGTAAAGCTTATTAATTGTGCAGTACACGCCTGTGTACGATTGAGTCTACTTTTAAAATAAATAATAATTTAAACATCTAGTTTGTGCGTTTGCCGTCAAACGGCTGAGAGCCAGATGCTTGGGTGTACCTTTGAAACTGCCCAGCGAAAGGGCAATAAAATGTTTCTCATTTACCTGTACCCCTCTCCGTGCCGGCGAGCGCAAGGAGAGATGCGAGATAGGGTCCCGTAAAAAGATGGGCTGGGACCTTGTTGAACGGGACCACGAGGGGCAGAACGTTTTTGGCTACGCTGGAGTGAAGAGCGTTTCTTTTTGCTGATCGGAAAGCTATCGCAGTAGAGCGAGATTATAAAGGACAGACGTGAGTTTTCGACAGAAGGTTCTGCCAGGCTCGTGGACTCGTTGACGCGTCTCACCGTTGCGCTACGCGAGTTCGGTGTCCCGTCATTCTTTTATCTTTCGCGGGCGTTAGAAAGATGAGCGAATCGGCAAAGGTTGTCTCTGGTCAATTTCCGACGGGTTCCACGGAGAATCCTTCAATTCAGCCTCCGACATATATATATATATATATAATGTGTGTGTGTGTAAAAATTATTTGAGAAAGTCTTTTGTAACGATACATTATTTTATAAATAAAATTATTCGAGAATATCTCTTTTGTATTTTTATTTTATTGTAAACGTTCGTACTCCTTTTGAGATAGAAACTACCTGATTTTTTATAATCAATTAGAAGCATTGGTTTATGAAATGATATGCAGAAAAGATTTTCCAAAAGATTATATTTTACAAGCTTACACGCAAAAATAAAAAAGGCATTTTTTAAAACTTTTCTATTTGGACCCTTAATGAAAATTTAAAATATATGTTTTGTTGATCTATGTTGGTTATACACATGCTGAAAATTTCTTCTGATGGCAACGGCAATGTACACATTTATGATAGTTTCAATGCTAATCATTTGAACCATGATGTAATAGATTATTTGAATATCATTATAAATATAATAAGAAATATATATATATATATATATATATATATATATATATATATATATATATTTGTCTTTAACAGTGGGAAAATACTGCTTTAAATATTGTGGTACTTTGAAAATAGTGTGTAAACCAACTTTTCTGAAAATCCTTCTAATGTCATCAGAAACCCTTTCAATATAAGGAATTACAACAGTGTTTTTACAATTTATGGGTCCAGTTATTCTGGCCCTTTCCTCCTTACGTTTACTGACGTAATCAGGATGATAAATTTCAAAAACCCTTTCTTTTATAATTCTGGATAAAAGAAGTTCAGGATATCCATTTTTTTGAAGTGTGCTTCTGATTAACTTTAAATTGTCAGCTCTAAATCTAGGATCAGATAAAACTATTGCACGGTCAATAAGACCTTTAATTAAGCCAACCTTATGTTGCATCGGATGAGCCGAGAGATAGTTAACATATCTACCGGACCAGCTTTTTTTGTGATACCAATTAGTAATCAATTTTCGTTCAATTTTAACTACGCTTACATCCAGGAAACTAAGACTAGAGTCTTTTTCTAATTCAAAAGTAAACTGTATTCTATCATGAAAGCTGTTAAATGTGTCTAACACAACTTGTAATTGCTCAGGTTTAATACATGTAATTATATCATCTACATACCTTTTATAAAACAACAAATTGAATGGTAACCTTGAGATAGATACTTCCTCTAGCTTCTCCATTACCAGGTTAGCGATGACAGGGGAAATGGGAGAGCCCATGGCCGTGCCAAAGATCTGCTTATAGTATTTTCCATTGAACAAGAAAACATTAGATTCTAGTATGAATTTGACAGCCTGGACAAATTCATCCTTCTGAATGGATGTGTGTTCTTTGATATCATCCCATCTGTTATCTATAACCTGTAGACCTAGGTCTATAGGAACATTTGTGAAAAGAGCTGTAACATCTAATGAAACTAGTTTAAATGAATCGTCAGGAAGTTCAATGTTTTTAATTTCCTTAGCAAAATGCCAACTGTCTACTGTGTGGTATGTAGATTTACCTATTATTTTTGATAAAATGTGAGCGAAATATTTAGAAAGTTTATATGTTGGACCATTTATAGAGGAGACAATAATCCTCCAAGATAAATTTTCCTTATGTGTTTTGGGAAGAGCGTAAGCTCTTGGAACGACAGTGTTATATGTTTTTAATCTTTTTCCAGCATCATCGCTGATCTGTTTTTTCTTTATTAAATTGGAGACAATAGAGTTAGCATTCTTCTCAAACATACTTGTATATTCAAATTTACTAATTTTGTATGTACTGGTATCGCTCAACATGTTTGAAACTTCTGAGATGTATTTGTCTTTATCTGCAAGAACTGTGTTATTACCTTTATCCGATTTTAAAATTAACAGATTATCGTTATTTTTAAGAAATTCTTTCAAATCCCTTATTTCTTTCTTTGAAACAATTGTGTTAATATGTCTATGGTTCAAGGTGGTGAAATTTAAGATTTTATTAATGATTCTGATTCTTGTAGAGTTTTGTAAATTATCTGTCTCAGTAATCTTCATCAAACCAGCTTCTATGTAAGCAATGAAACTGGGGGAAGTGATATAATTGTTTGGAACTTCCAAAGCAAGTTTGGGACCAAGTTTTAACATTTTTTCAACGCTGTCCGGAACAATTTTGTCTGTTAAGTTAATGAACCAAGAATCATTATTATTAACTGCATTGTTATTATTGTTAATTTCATCCAAAATGTCTATATTATTATTGCTTGAAAAGGACACAGTATTATGTAAACTATTTCTGTCATTAAGTAATTTTTTAATCTTCATTATGGATAAAGGTAATAACACAGTTCTTGCAGATAAAGACAAATACATCTCAGAAGTTTCAAACATGTTGAGCGATACCAGTACATACAAAATTAGTAAATTTGAATATACAAGTATGTTTGAGAAGAATGCTAACTCTATTGTCTCCAATTTAATAAAGAAAAAACAGATCAGCGATGATGCTGGAAAAAGATTAAAAACATATAACTCTGTCGTTCCAAGAGCTTACGCTCTTCCCAAAACACATAAGGAAAATTTATCTTGGAGGATTATTGTCTCCTCTATAAATGGTCCAACATATAAACTTTCTAAATATTTCGCTCACATTTTATCAAAAATAATAGGTAAATCTACATACCACACAGTAGACAGTTGGCATTTTGCTAAGGAAATTAAAAACATTGAACTTCCTGACGATTCATTTAAACTAGTTTCATTAGATGTTACAGCTCTTTTCACAAATGTTCCTATAGACCTAGGTCTACAGGTTATAGATAACAGATGGGATGATATCAAAGAACACACATCCATTCAGAAGGATGAATTTGTCCAGGCTGTCAAATTCATACTAGAATCTAATGTTTTCTTGTTCAATGGAAAATACTATAAGCAGATCTTTGGCACGGCCATGGGCTCTCCCATTTCCCCTGTCATCGCTAACCTGGTAATGGAGAAGCTAGAGGAAGTATCTATCTCAAGGTTACCATTCAATTTGTTGTTTTATAAAAGGTATGTAGATGATATAATTACATGTATTAAACCTGAGCAATTACAAGTTGTGTTAGACACATTTAACAGCTTTCATGATAGAATACAGTTTACTTTTGAATTAGAAAAAGACTCTAGTCTTAGTTTCCTGGATGTAAGCGTAGTTAAAATTGAACGAAAATTGATTACTAATTGGTATCACAAAAAAAGCTGGTCCGGTAGATATGTTAACTATCTCTCGGCTCATCCGATGCAACATAAGGTTGGCTTAATTAAAGGTCTTATTGACCGTGCAATAGTTTTATCTGATCCTAGATTTAGAGCTGACAATTTAAAGTTAATCAGAAGCACACTTCAAAAAAATGGATATCCTGAACTTCTTTTATCCAGAATTATAAAAGAAAGGGTTTTTGAAATTTATCATCCTGATTACGTCAGTAAACGTAAGGAGGAAAGGGCCAGAATAACTGGACCCATAAATTGTAAAAACACTGTTGTAATTCCTTATATTGAAAGGGTTTCTGATGACATTAGAAGGATTTTCAGAAAAGTTGGTTTACACACTATTTTCAAAGTACCACAATATTTAAAGCAGTATTTTCCCACTGTTAAAGACAAATTACCTTTATCAAAGAGCCATAATATAGTTTATTCTATCCCTTGCAAAGGATGTAGTCAAGTATATATTGGACAAACGTCTAGACGTCTAGAAACCAGAATTAAAGAACATAAACGTAACATCTTCCTTTCACCTATTAATCATACAGCGTTGACTAAACACTCGATGGAATTTGACCACCCGTTTGATTATGACAATGTTAAAGTTGTGGACCATGAAAATAATTTATACCAAAGGATGCTGTTAGAAACAATTCATATGATTAAACAACATAGCGTAAATCTTAGGTATGAAAAGCCTAAAATACATGACTATTACGCGGCGTTACTGAATCGGTAATGCTTATGATGAATTTTTCTAAATAAATCCTTTTTGTTTTGGTCACGCTTTAATTGAATTTATATATACATTGATATGTATTATTGTGTTGTGGCAAACCATTCTAGAGTTGTTCTTCATTTAATTACCTCAAAAGGTATTGAGGTAAAAGATTATGATGAAAAGGAAGGTATTACGTTCATACAATGTTTGAATTTACCGCCATATATTGATATTGGCCAATAGATCGATATCTGATCAACCATTGGTTCCAAAAAGTCTATACGTTTTCCTTGAGTTTAACTCTCTTCACTACCAATATGACTGTCCAGGCAGCAACATGTGGATCACTTATATATTAATTTTTCGAATTTAAAGTTTGTTTGGTGGCACTACGCAAGTGAGTAACAATTTGGTTATTATAATATGGTTTTTCGGTTTCCTCTTTTGGGTTGCTTATATAAATTAAATAATTTTCTTTTGTTTTCCTTACAGTGTAACGGGTCCGATTCTCGGGGTTGCGTCCGAGTTATCGGCAGGGTCCTCTCGGTGCCCTGATGGCTCGTCGTGCCAGGGTTCGACCGGCGAGGAGAGGATTTAGATCGGGAGCAATAAATACTCTGGTGTTTGTGTGTACGGCTCGCTATGGCCGGCACGTGGGTCTCGCGGTTGTTCGCGTTGTAGTGACCGGTGATGTGACTTCGCGGTGACCTCGGCGACGGGGAATCGGTACGGTAGTCAGGACGATTCGACGCTCGGCGACGAGGGTATCGGTGCGATAGTCAGGATGGTTCGCCGCTCGGCGATGCAGGGATCGTCGAGGAGTTCGGGACGTTTCGACGCTCGGCGACGAGGGTATCGTGTGAGGTAGGCGGGAGGTTTCGACGCTCGGCGACGATGTAGACGGGAAGATTCGACGCTCGGCGACGAGGTGACGGTCAGGGTGGCTCGGCGCTCGGCGGCGAGGTAATCGGGAAGACAGACGGGAGGTTTCGACGCTCGGCGACGAGGTGACGGTCAGGGTGGTTCGACGCTCGGCGACGAGGTGACGGTCAGGATGGTTCGACGCTCGGCGACGAGGTGATCGGGAGGATTCGACGCTCGGCAACGAGGTGATCGGGTGAGATGGTTCGACGCTCGGCGACGAGGTGATCGGTCAGGATGGTTCGACGCTCGGCGACGAGGTGACGGTCAGGATTCGACGCTCGGCGACGAGGTGATCGGGTGAGATGGTTCGACGCTCGGCGACGAGGTGATCGGTCAGGATGGTTCGACGCTCGGCGACGAGGTGATCGGGAGGATTCGACGCTCGGCGACGAAGGTGTAGTCAACTTACGTTGCTGGCGGAAAGTCGGTGGTGTTTCCAACGTCTTCGTCGGCGGATCGGATTTGCTTTGACTGGATAGCGTTCTAGGCTCGGCTAGGCAGGAGTGTGTTCTAGCTCTGCTAGATCGGAGACAGGTGATTTTTGACGGATTTCTCAGGGTTTATATACCCACCAAGTGGTGGTGATTTGTTGGTAGTGCGGTGCGGGGATCGGTAGGGCACGTCCTTTTGGTTTCGCGGTATTCTTGGGGTGTTTCTACGAATTCGCCAAAACACCGGTTCGTGGCGAGGGGTGTTCGCGGCGCGGACGGGAATGTTGTGTTGCCGAATCGCGGTTCGGTCTTTTCCGGCGGCGTTCGCCGTTCTTCGGTTTCTCGCGGCTGTCAGTAACAGAGCTGCCCGGTACAGGTCTGTTACATCTCCCCCCTTCTTCGGAGTGGCGAGCGCACAGCGAGACTTCTCTTTATTCAGAATAACATCATTTGATACACTACTTTTGTACATGATATGACACAGGTTTGTGGGGCTGTAAACTCCAGGGGTTGGTAGCGGTTACTTTTTATTTAACAATGTAAAAAAAATTATCATTCAGAATTTTATTTTATTTATTTGCTGGGTTGGCCTCTGATTCGTTTTTCCGGCGGCGGCAGCGTCGTAGTATCCCTTGCGCATCGAACAGGAGTACCCACCGGTTGTTTCCTTCGTTTACCCAGAATTTTCTTGACCGTATGAATCGGGTTGGTACTTCTACCCCTTGCCCGGTGGGTAGTATGTACCACCGTGAGCCGTTGGGTGTGGGGTGTGGGATCGGGGGTTGTGGCAGGGCGGCGGCGTATTCGGCGGTGATTGGGTTGCCGTTGTTACCGGGTGTTTCTGCTTGGCTCTCCTGGTGTGACTCTGGTGTGTCGTCTGGTGTTGGCATGGGGTGTGCTGCTGGTGTCGGGGTTGGTGGTGGTGTGGGGGTTGCTGTGGGTGTAGGGGTTGTTGTGGGTGTAGTGGTTGTCGGCTCCAGCTTCAGCAGCTTAATACCCTTCCAGATCTCCACTTGTAGGGATACCGGTATTTTTGGTCGACGTGGGGGGGAAGGTCCGGGCTGGTTGGGTCGCAGGGGGGCCTGTTTCCTCTTGGGAGCCCCTTTTGGATGGGGCTTCTGGTACGGCCTCTCTCCGGGTGGTTCCGTGGTGCCAGGCGTCCACCAGCCTGGGTCGGGGTCCGGTCTGGTCAGCCTGACGAGATCTGGTCTGCCGGCCTTCTCGTGTAATTCATTTAGGGTTGGTGGGGGTATTGCCCCGTCGTCGGGTTGATCGATGAATGGGGCTAGCTCTTTCACCAACCAGTGGACCGGTCGGATGGTGGTGACGCTCCTTATGGTAGGCTTCCCCCTGGGTCGGGTAGTGGTTACCCGGAGGGGTCTGGTTGCTTTCCTCGCCGTTGGGTCGGTTCCGGTCTGCATGTTCCGGGGTTTGTTGCTGGTGGTGGTGGTGTTGGTGGGCCCGTGGTTGCCCTCCTTTGTTGTCGGAGCCACTGTTTTTTTTTCCGTGTTGGCGCGGTTTTTCGCAGCTCCCTATTTGCCCCCTCGTGTTGATGAGGGTTGGCTAGGTGTGCGGGGGTGGTTGGGGTTGGTGGTCGCCCGTTGTCTTCTTCCGCGCTGCTGAAGAGGCCTTCGAGTTCGGCGTAGAAGTCGTCGACCTTTTGCGGCTTCCTTTCCATTCTATTTCTGGTGTTGATCCTGTAGACAGAAAGAATGGAGGGTTGCTTTCGCGGTCTTCCGCGGCGGCGGGGGGCGGGGTTTGGTGGGTTTGTTTGGGCGGGGTTGGGATTGGTATTAGGGATTGTGGTGGGTCCGGTTTTTTCCGGCCTGGCGTTTTCGGTGGAGTCGGGTTTCAGGTCGTGCACGTGTATGTGTCGTGCCCATTTCCCTTTCGCGTCGCGGAGGTCGACGATTACCGGCGAAATGATACGTTCGACTTTGTAGGGGCCGCTGAATTTGGGCGCGAGTTTTGCGGCGATTCGTGCTCCCTTATTGGACAGGGTGTGTTCTTTTTTCCACACCTGTTCCCCGATTTTGGGTCTCCAGTCCCGGTGCCTCAGGTTATAGTATTTGGCTTGTCTGCCAAAGGCTTGAGCGAGGTGGAGTTTCGCGAGTTCTTGGGCTTCGCGGAGGTGCTTCCACCTTGTTTGGGGGGTTTCGACAGCTTTTTCGGTAGTGGGCTGTCCGGGGGCCCGTAATTCTCGGCCCTGATTCAGATATGCCGGGCTGTATCCGGTAGCTTCGTGCCATGCTGTGTTGATCGCGAATCGGACTTCGTCGATTTTTTCATCCCACCTTTCGTGGTGGTTTTCGGCGTACTGGGCCAGCATGGTTTTTACAACCTTGTTTGCCCGTTCTACTGGGTTGCACTGCGGCGAATACGGGGGTGTTTTCCGGTGTTCTATTCCGGCGGCTGCTAGTAAACTGGTGAATGGCCCCCCGACAAATTGTTTGCCGTTGTCTGATATTATTATCTGTGGTGCTCCGTGGCGTAATATTACATCTCTTCGGATGGCGGCCGCAACGGCGGCGCTTGTGGCCTTTCGTAGAGGTGTGAGTTCGACCCACTTCGTGAAGCGGTCTAGTGCCACGAGGAGCCAAGTGTGGCCCTGGCGGGAGCGGGGTAGGGGCCCGATTAAATCGACCGAGACCGTGTGCCAGGGTTCCGTTCCGGGTTGGGCGTGCAAATGTCCGGCCGGGGCTGTCGGTGGTGTTTTATACTGCCGACAACTCCTGCAGTTACGCACGTACCGCGTGGCTTCGCGGAACATGCCGGGCCAATAGAACTGCTGGGCGAGGCGGACTATGGTCTTGGCGATTCCCAAGTGGCCGGCGGTGGGTTCGTCGTGGTATTGCCTGAGCAGAGCTTCCCGTTCTTCGATCGGTATGCACCGTTTCCATGCGGTCCCCGGTTCTGGCTCGTTATAGTCTATCTGGTGTGGTATATTCCGGTACAGCTTCCCGTCGCGTATCTGGTAGTCTGGGACGGACGCGGGGTTTTTCTGGACGGCTTCGATTTTGGTGTTGTACCAAGCGTCGGAGCGCGGTTTTGGCCGTATCAGGCTTACGTCTGGCGGGGGCTCGGCCCTGGACAGTGCGTCGGCGACGTAATTTAGTTTTCCGGGGCGATAGCGAACTTCAAAATCGAACTGTTGAAGTTCTAGGGCCCACCGGGCAAGTCGACCGGTTGGGTTCTCGATCTGTTGAAGCCAGCGTAGTGCTTGGTGATCGGTGATAACGGTAAAATGATACCCTTCCAGGTATGGTTTCATTTTCCGTATCCCCCATAGTACTGCCAGGCATTCTTTTTCCGTGGCGCTGTAATTGCGCTCGGTTGCGCTTAGCGTGTGGCTAGCGTAGGCGATTACTCTTTCGTTGTCCTCTGGCCCTTGTGTAAGAACAGCTCCGAGTCCGTGATCGCTGGCGTCGGTCTGGAGCGTGAACGGCTCGTCGAAATTGGGACAGGCGAGAATTGGCGCCGCGATTAAGCGGGTTTTCATTTCTTGGAACGCCTGTTCTTCGGTTTCGGTCCAACGCCATTTTGCGTTTTTTCTGGTGAGCTGGGTTAACGGTTCGATGATTTTGGCGAAGTCTGGGATGAAGCGTCGGTACCATGATGCCATTCCATGGAATCGTCGTACTTCCCGGATTGTTCGCGGTGCTGCTAACTGCGCTATAGCCTGCGTTTTTTCGGGGTCGGTACGGATGCCGTGCTGGTCGACGATGTGGCCCAGGTATCGAAGGCTGTCGACGCAAAACCGGCATTTCTCGGGGTTTAATTTTAACCCGGCGGCGCGGAGGCGGTTGAAAACCTCTCGGAGGTGTTTCAGGTGGTCCTCGAACGTTCGACTGACTATGATAATGTCGTCGAGGTATGCGAATGCATATGGTTCGAGTTCGGGGCCGATGATTTGATCCAGCAGTCGTTGGAACGTGGCTGGGGCGGAGTGTAGCCCGAAGGGCATGACCGTGAACTGGAACAATCCTTTACCCGGTACGGTAAAGGCGGTGAGTGGTCGACTGGTGCGTTCCAACGGGATTTGCCAATATCCGCTCTTTAGGTCGAGCGTGGTCAGGAACCGGGCCCCTCGTAGTTTGTCGAGGGTGGCCTGTATGTGGGGCAGCGGGTAGGCGTCCTTCTCTGATCGTTCGTTAAGTTTGCGGAAATCTACGCAAAATCGGGGTTTGCCGTCTTTTTTCTTGACCACTACGACCGGTGAGCTCCAAGGACTGTTGGAGGGTTCGACGACTCCGTCTCGGAGCATTTTTTCCACTTCCTCGTCGATGATGGTCTGCATGGCGGGGTTTCTGGGCTGGTATCGCTGTTTGATGGGCGTCTCGTCCATGAGCTTTATCCTGTGGCTGGTCAGCGTAGTGCGGCCCGGTACGGTCTCGAATTTTTTCATCTCGGTGTCGAGAAATGTTTCGAGCTGGCGGCGGTCGGTTTCCGGCGGTTTCCGGAGCCCGACCTGTAGGCAGGGTTCGGGTAGGCAGTTGGGCGGCCAGGAGGCGATGTCGAGCGGCGGAGCTAGTTTGATCTGGAGGGCGGCGAGGGTCTGGATGCCCAATAATACTGGTGGCCCCATATTGGGCAGTATCGTGAATTCCTCTGTCCACTGGCGGTCGTGTAGGCGGCAGGTTAGCTGGATTTTTCCGGCGGGTTGCATGTCCGATCCGTCGGCCATTCCGACGAGGCTGGTTGGGGTGGTTATGTCCAGGCCTTGTTCTTGGGCCCACCCTCGGACTTCGTTGTTTATGCACGACAGTTGTGCGCCAGTGTCGAGTAGTGCCTCGACTTCGCGTCCCAGAACGGTGATGGTCATTACTGGGCGGGGTGTATATTTTATCGGAGGGGCCGGCGGTTGCCCATCGGCGGGCCCCGTGCTTCGTTTCCCGGTGGGTGGCAGTCTTTGGTCAGGACTCCGTCCTGTCCACATCTCGAGCAAAACTTTCGGTACTGGTTTCGGCATTCGAAGCGTTGATGGCCTCGTTGCTTACATCGCCAGCAATGCGTTTGTCGATTGTACGCGTTTGGCGGCAGTGCGTTTACTTCCCACCGGTTGGTGTTATTCTGGTTGTAGGGTTGTCTCTCGCTGGGTTCCTGCAGGAGAGGGGTGGGTACGGGTTGGACGTCGTCTGCGGCGATGGCGGCTGTTCGAGGGAAAGTGCGGCTCAGCCGTGCTTTCCTCTCGTTGGCTCGTTCGATTCTCTGTGCTTGCTTCAGTAGATCGTCGAGGTTGTCGACCATGTCTGGGTTGATCGCGATTGTGTATTCGGGTAACATGTTTTCGAATATCATCTCGAGGTTGTCTTCTTCCGGTATGCGTGCTCGCCTTGTGAGCGTCAGTAGCGCGTTCACGAATAAGTGGAACGGTTCTCCGGGTCGTTGCGTGCGTTCGCGGGCTTCACGCTCTTTTTGGAGTCGCGTTCGGTTGGGCGCGAAGAATACGAGGAATCTTTCCTCGAAGTTTTTCCAGCTGTGGATCTGGGTACGCGTGTTGCGGTACCATACCTGGGCTTCGCCGCGTAGGAGTTCCGGGATACCTCGAAGTAATTCTGCGTCTGGTAGACCGTACGCTCCTTGCAATTCGTTGATGCGTTCTATGAAAGCGTATGGGTCTTTACCGTCGCTCGTACATCCCCATTTTCGCATGCGGTCCAAATGTTTATATGGATCGCTGGTACTGGGGGGTGCGGGGGTTATGGTCGGAATCGCGTGGCTGGCGGACGTACCGGGTTGCATCTCTACGGTGCTAAAAAATACGGGGGTTTTGGCTGGCTCGGCCATCTCGAATAATTCGGCTGTCTGTTGTCCGATGTATTCGTCCCAACGGTCTCGTAGTTCTTCGGGGGTTCCTGTTGTGGGCAGGTTTTGTCGGCGAAGATCGGCGATGATTCTGGCTGGCGTGGGTCGAAGGGTATCTCGCTTCGGCATTCCTTATTGCTGTTTGTCGCGTAGTAGGGTGCGTGATAAGGAGATGGCGCGCGCGGTATCTCTCGCGATCGGGCGTTCCGTGTTGATTGTGATCGCGATTTCGGGGGGGGGGGGCCACCGGCGTGTTAGTCAATCATTCTCCGCGCGTGTTGACAGGTGTGTCCCGGTAACCTCGGATTTTCGGTTACTCTCTGTGCGGTGATTTTAACCGGTGATTTTAATGTACCTGCTGTTCGGGCGCCATGTAACGGGTCCGATTCTCGGGGTTGCGTCCGAGTTATCGGCAGGGTCCTCTCGGTGCCCTGATGGCTCGTCGTGCCAGGGTTCGACCGGCGAGGAGAGGATTTAGATCGGGAGCAATAAATACTCTGGTGTTTGTGTGTACGGCTCGCTATGGCCGGCACGTGGGTCTCGCGGTTGTTCGCGTTGTAGTGACCGGTGATGTGACTTCGCGGTGACCTCGGCGACGGAGAATCGGTACGGTAGTCAGGACGATTCGACGCTCGGCGACGAGGGTATCGGTGCGATAGTCAGGATGGTTCGCCGCTCGGCGATGCAGGGATCGTCGAGGAGTTCGGGACGTTTCGACGCTCGGCGACGAGGGTATCGTGTGAGGTAGGCGGGAGGTTTCGACGCTCGGCGACGATGTAGACGGGAAGATTCGACGCTCGGCGACGAGGTGACGGTCAGGGTGGCTCGGCGCTCGGCGGCGAGGTAATCGGGAAGACAGACGGGAGGTTTCGACGCTCGGCGACGAGGTGACGGTCAGGGTGGTTCGACGCTCGGCGACGAGGTGACGGTCAGGATGGTTCGACGCTCGGCGACGAGGTGATCGGGAGGATTCGACGCTCGGCGACGAGGTGATCGGGTGAGATGGTTCGACGCTCGGCGACGAGGTGATCGGTCAGGATGGTTCGACGCTCAGCGACGAGGTGACGGTCAGGATTCGACGCTCGGCGACGAGGTGATCGGGTGAGATGGTTCGACGCTCGGCGACGAGGTGATCGGTCAGGATGGTTCGACGCTCGGCGACGAGGTGATCGGGAGGATTCGACGCTCGGCGACGAAGGTGTAGTCAACTTACGTTGCTGGCGGAAAGTCGGTGGTGTTTCCAACGTCTTCGTCGGCGGATCGGATTTGCTTTGACTGGATAGCGTTCTAGGCTCGGCTAGGCAGGAGTGTGTTCTAGCTCTGCTAGATCGGAGACAGGTGATTTTTGACGGATTTCTCAGGGTTTATATACCCACCAAGTGGTGGTGATTTGTTGGTAGTGCGGTGCGGGGATCGGTAGGGCACGTCCTTTTGGTTTCGCGGTATTCTTGGGGTGTTTCTACGAATTCGCCAAAACACCGGTTCGTGGCGAGGGGTGTTCGCGGCGCGGACGGGAATGTTGTGTTGCCGAATCGCGGTTCGGTCTTTTCCGGCGGCGTTCGCCGTTCTTCGGTTTCTCGCGGCTGTCAGTAACAGAGCTGCCCGGTACAGGTCTGTTACAACAGACACAATGTTTTGTTGATCTCTTGAAAATGATCTGAATTTAGATCGAAACGTCGAGATAAAAATGTTGTGATATTTTGCAAATAGTGTCTTAAAGTATCTAATGATCGAACCAATGAGCCGATAACATTAAAATTTTGCTTAAAGCTTATTACGATCGATATTCATATAACCGGTATCATTCAATGATGTTGAGAGAGAGAGAAAGTCAATGGGACACATGGAAAGAAAAGTTCATAGAGACTTTTGGTAATAAAGGATGGAATAAGAGAGCATATGCTCACTATTATAAATACAAAGAAGGCTCATTATTAGATTACGCAATAAAAAAAGAAAAATTACTATTAGAAATCAACAAAGATATGGACATAGACACAGTTATAGATAGAATTGGATTTGGTCTACCAGAAAATATTAGGGAAAAAATAGATAGAGAAGACTTAGAAAATATAACAGACTTATTTAATGAATTAAAAAAACATGAAGGAAAAATGGGAAAAAGGAGTAATTTTAAAACAAGATTGGAAACTAAACAAGATTGGAAGTACAAGACTGAAGAAAAGAAACCATGTAAGACATGTGAAAGCTTAAATAAAGGTGCAAGATACCACCCAGAGGATAAATGTTGGTTTAAAACAAAACCAAACGGAACTAAAGAACAACCAAAAATAATAGGAAACAACGCAGTCATAGAAGTAAATTTACAAGATGAATCTAAAACGAATCATCACACCATTGATAAAAGTAAAAATGTTATTGGAAGATAGACTGAATATAGATGGAATCTACGATCCAGGATCACAGATATCAATAATAAATTCAAGATTTATTAAAATAAAAGAAAACAAAGAAGATATGAATAAAATAGCATTAAGAATAGTCAATGGTGTGACACAAACAAATGGACTAGTAAGAATAAAAATTAGAATACTTGAAATAGAGAAAGAAGTAGACGTATTTATAGTGAAAAATGATGATTTTGAAGACTTCTTAATTGGGCTTGATATGATAAAACTATTTAGATTAACTCAAGATGAGAACTTAAACATCTCTCAAAAGTTAATAGAGAACAAAATAAGAACAGAAATAGAAAAAATAAGCCCAACAGAAATTAAAGTGAACTTTAACGAACATGTTCAAGAAAAAGAATTTGAAGCGAAATTGGACCACCTACGTGAAAAAGAAAAATTTAAAATAGAAAAACTAATAGATAAGTACAAAATAATTTTTGCGAAAGACAAATACGATATAGGAACAGTGAAAGACTACGAAGCAAGAATAGATCTATCAGTGGAAAAATATTGTAGTAAACGACCATATAGATGTACAATTGAAGATAAAAAAGAAATAGAACAACAAGTAGCAAAACTACTAGAGAAAAACCTAATCGAGGAATCTTATAGCCCTTTTGCGGCACCAGTGACTCTGGCTTTTAAAAAAGATGAAGGAAAAAAATCTCGATTATGCATCGACTTTAGAGAACTAAACAAGATAGTTATACCACAAGCGCAACCTTTTCCACTCATAGATGATATAATAATAAAAGCCAGAAACTGTAAATACTTTACAACGCTAGATATAAATTCCGCATTTTGGTCAATTCCACTAAGGATAGAAGATAGAAAGAAAACCGGCTTCATAACACAAGAAGGACACTACCAATGGACTTGTTTACCATTTGGCCTAAAAACAGCACCAGCAATATTCCAGAGAATCCTATCTAGTATACTACGAAAACATAATCTCAAACACTGTACAGAAAACTACATAGACGACATATTAATATTTTCAAAAACTTTCGAAGATCATATACTACATATAGAACAAGTTTTAAACGCAATCATAAAAGAAGGATTTAGACTGAAACTGAAGAAATGCACACTTGCAGCGAGATCAGTAAAATACCTTGGACACATCATCGAGAATAACACAGTAAGACCTATTAAAGATAACTTGATTTCAATTCAGAATTTTCCAACCCCCAAAACTCAAAAAAATATTAGACAGTTCTTAGGAAAAATTAATTTCTACCACGAATATATACCAGAGATTTCAATAATACTAGATCCATTACATAGATTGTTAAGAAAAGATGTGAAATTTGATTGATCTGAAGAATGTGAAAAATTTTTTATAAAAATAAAAAAGTTATTATGCTCCCAACCAGTGCTAGAGATATTTGATAAAGATTTGCCCATCAAAATATATACAGATGCTTCACTAGAAGGCATGGGTGCAATATTGAAACAAGTTCAACAAAATGGAAAAGAAAAACCAGTGGCTTATTTTTCGAAAAAACTGAGAGAGACACAAAGAAGAAAGAAAGCTATATATTTAGAGTGTCTAGCAATTAAAGAGGCAATAAATTATTGGGAACACTGGCTGATTGGAAGATATTTTGAAGAATATTCAGACCACAAACCTTTAGAACATCTCAACATTAAAGTAAGAACGGACGCAGAACTGGGTGAGCTGACATACTACCTATCACAATTCGATTTCAAAATAAAGTATCTACCAGGAAAATGTAACCTTGAAGTGGACTGTCTTAGCCGAAATCCGGTATTAGAACCAGCTAAGACACAAGATATGCTACAAATCGTAAATTTAATAAAGATAAATGAAATAAAAAAGGATCAACAAGAAAACAATATGTTACAAAAACTAAAAAGAAAGATAGTTGATAAGGACGGTATTTTTTACAAACAAGGAAAAAATAACAGAAACAAAATAATCTTATCAGAAAAACTAAGCATTAAATTAATAAAAGAAACACATACGGAATGGTGCCACATCGGAATTAGACAGACATTAAACAGAATATACCCGCATTATACAGCAAAGAATTTAATAGAAAATATTTAAAAAATATGCAAAAATTGTAATATATGCATCAAAAATAAATCGAGAGGCCAAATAAAATACGGATTCATGTCACACTTAGGACCAGCAACTAAACCATATGAAATAATGTCGATTGATACGATTGGTGGATTTGGCGGTCAAAGATCAACGAAAAGATACCTTCATTTATTAGTCGATCATTTTACAAGATACGCGTTTATTTTAACATCCAAAACACAAACCGCAAAGGACTTTATAAAATTAGTCCAAAATATACTAGAAACGGATAAAATAGATATGATAATTACAGATCAATATCCAGGCGTTAATTCAAAAGAATTTAAAAACTTTTTGAAAGAACAAGAGGTAAAACTTATATTCACAGCTCTAAATGCACCTTTTTCAAACGGCCTAAATGAAAGACTCAACCAAACAATAGTTAATAAAATAAGATGCAAAATTAACGAAACTAAAGAAAAGAAAGCTTGGACGACAATAGCAAGAGAATGTATAAACAAATATAACGTAACAGAACATTCAGGTACAGGCTTTACACCAAAATATTTACTAGACGGTACAGACACAAGCCTGTTACCCGAAGAATTAAAAGAAAATAAAAATGTAGAAGATTGGAAGAAAGATAGAAAACTAGCAGTACAAAAGACCATAAAATCACACGAATACAATAAAAAACTCTTTGATAAAAACAGAAAAGAACACGAATTCAACACAGGGGACCTAGTGTACGTGGAAAATGGCAATAAATTAAACAGAAAAAAACTAGACGAACTTAGGATTGGCCCATTCGAAATAATGGAAAAAATATCAGAGTCAATATACAAAATTAAAACTGGAAGAAGAAATGAAGAAAAAGGATTATTCCATAAAAAAAATTAATACCAGTAGAAGATACAACAGATGATGAAAACTCCTGAGGTAATTTTCACGGTGGGAAGGGGGGATGTAAAGAAAGTAGGCTTTCTTCACTTGAATCCGCCGCGCTTTACACACGATGCACGTCTTCTTCAATTAACTCAATAGATGGAGCAATAGGGAGAATAATGAGCAAATTTTGAGAGAGTGAACTGATTAGGAAAATACGTTAGAATAACTATAGTACTGGAGAGAGATCACTTAAAAAGACCATAATTGTTAAGAGTGTTTGTTCAGAATTGATATAAACGGATGGATAGGATTCAGGCGTGGAGGGTCAACTGATCGGTACACCTCACTCAACTCAACAAAACTGTATTCAACAACTCAAAAACTCAACAAATAAACTAAATAAATGAAAGTCTGTACATTGAACAGAGCACGTGTGTTCTTGTTCGCGTTTCGTAGCTCACTCCCTCTTGGGACGAGCGTTGGACTCTCGCGGGTTGTCGCGGGGTGGGGAAATGGCCCGCAATTCCGGAACATTCCGCCCGCCTTCGCCAGTCCCTGGCGAATAGTCCTGGTCGTGAGGCAGGAGGCTGATCTTGGCGACGGGCCTAGTGAGTGTGGTCGTGGCGGTTCGAAGCTCCACGACGCGAACCAATCCATCGGCCCCGGGGTTGACTGCGAGAACCCGAGCAAGAGGCCACTTGCACGGCGGATGGGGACTTGCTCTTACGAGGCACAAATCGCCCACCCTTGGTTGAGGTTGCCGAGTTTGCCATTTTGGACGATGCTGTAGTTCGTGCAGATACTCGGACGACCATCGGTTCCAAAAGTGCTCGTACATTTGTCGGAGTAGTTGCCAACGATGCGGCCTGCTCAGGGATGAGTCCAAGGCGGACGGTTCCGGCACGGTGAGCGTTGGTTCGCCTATCAGAAAGTGTGCTGGAGTGAGCGCGGATGCGTCTGTGATGTCGTCATTCAGGGAGCACAGAGGTCTCGAATTGAGACAGGCTTCGATCTGCGCGAGCAAGGTCGTCATCTCCTCGAACGTGAGGATCGTTTCTCCGAGCACTCGGCGGAGGTGAAGCTTCGTTGATTTCACGGCAGCTTCCCATATCCCGCCAAAATGAGGTGCAGCCGGGGGATTGAACTTCCATTCCGTTCCGTCGTTAGCTAGAAGTTGAGCAATTTCCGAGCTCTGAGCGCTGGCCTGGGCAAAAAGGTTGCGAAGTTCTGTGTCCGCACCGACAAAGTTAGTTCCGCAGTCGCTTGATATGCTCGCACAGATGCCTCGTCGGGCGACAAAGCGTCGGTAGACGTTCAAGAAGTCAGCGGTGGAGTATCCGGAGGCTGCTTCGAGATGGACAGCGCGGGTTGCAAGGCAAACAAAAACCGCAATGTACCCCTTATAGCTTCGGGTGCCTCGACCCTTGGAGAGACGGAGATTGATAGGGCCAGCGTAGTCGATCCCGCTGTGGAGGAAAGGTCGGCATCGCTGCACTCTTCTTGATGGCAGGTCGCCCATGAGCTGCGTGGTAGGGCCCGCACGTTGTCGCCAGCAACGAAGGCATTTGAGGATGATCGACTTAACCAGCTGGCGCCCTCGAATTATCCAAAAGCGCTGCCGAACATACGAAAGTGTAAGCTGCGTTCCTCCGTGCAGCGTCTTGGCGTGTGCATTCTGTGCAACGAGCTGGGCGAGGTGCGATTCCCGTGGGAGGATTATGGGATGCCGCTCGTCAGGGTGCAGGAGTGAATGCCGCAAACGTCCGCCGACTCTCAGCAGGCCAAGTTCATCTATGAACGGATTCAAACGGATTAAAGGGCCTTTTAGAGACAATGATTTGGCCTGAGACAACAGTCGGATCTCGTTGCGAAAGTACGCGGTCTGAGTGTGTTTCACCCAAAACTGGAGAGTGGAGTTGAGTTGGACTGTGTTCAGGGGGTTAATCTGTCCTGGTGTCGCTCCCACCAACTGCTTGGAGTTGGGTCGTAGCTTTTGCACGAACTCCAGACACCGAGTCGTGACGCGCAGGAGTCTGGTGAGGCAGCTGAAGCGGAGAAGAACTTCGGACTCCAATGGTTGAGAGCTGGCGACCAGGCAAGACGGTTCCCGTCTTTCCGGGCAGTCCCTTGTCTGTTGGTAGTCGGTCGAGGAGGTCCAGGAGGCGCCGACCGAGCGCAAAAACGGTGGTCCAGATAGCCAGAGCGGGGAGTCGGCCAACTCCCGCGGAGAAATCCCTCGCGAGGCGCAGTCAGCTGGATTCTCCTTTCCAGCGACATGGTGCCAGCATGCCTGAGGAAGCGTGGTCTGGATCTCTGAAACTCGATTTGCAACATAAGTTTTCCAGGCCGAAGGGTGTTCGCGGATCCATGACAGGGTAACGGTAGAGTCCGACCACAGATGGCAAGCGACGTCGACGAGGCCAAGCGTGTCCTGGATCCTTTTCGTGAGCCTGACCAGCAGCAGAGCACCAGATAGCTCCAAGCGAGGCAGGGAGACCTGTTTGAGAGGAGCAACCTTTGACTTAGAAGCTAACAACGTGGAGTTGACGTTGCCCTGGTTATCGGTCGTTCGGATGTAGAGGCACGCGGCGTAGGCACGTTCGGACGCATCCGAGAAACCGTGCAGCTCGAGGCAGCGATGGTCGGTTGAGATTCCCGCCCACCTTGGTATGGAGAAGTTCTGGATTTGCTGAAGTTCCTCGAAGTAGTGACTCCATTGAGCCAGCAGTGGAGGCGGCAAGTTTTCGTCCCAGTTGAGTCCGGTGTGCCAGAGGGTCTGTATGAAAATCTTGAAGCGCACGGTGATGGGCACAATCCACCCCAGTGGATCGTAGAGCTGGGCGATGAGAGACAGCGCCTTCCGTTTCGTAACAACTTCAGGCGCTGGTGGTGCAGAGAAACGAAAATAGAAGTCGTCGGTGAGCGGCTGCCAGGAGATTCCCAACATGGTGAGCGCTTCGGATTGCTGCCAGGTGCGATGTTGAGAGGCGGCCAGCTGATCATCAGGAACGCTGGACAGAATCGAAGGGTGGTGGGCAGTCCACTTACTCAGCGGGAAGCCGCCCGCCATGAGTAACCCAACCAGTTCAACCTTGAGACGATTGGCTTGGTCGAGTGTGTCCGCTCCAGCCAGGATGTCATCGACGTAGCTATTGTTACGCAGCAGTTCCGCTGCCTGCGGAAATCGATGACCTTCGTCCGAAGCGAGCTGCCGCAATGTTCGTATTGCTTGATAAGGCGAACTGGCCAGCCCATAGGTAATAGTGCACAACTGGAAGGTTCGAATTGGTTCTCTGAGGTGAGTCCCGCCAGAGAATCCGCTGGTAACGCTGGTCGTCAGGGTCAACCAGGATTTGCCTGAACATTTGCTTTATGTCCGCTGAGAAGACATAACGATGAACACGCCAGCGGAGTAAGACATCGAAGATGTCCGCTTGGAGTTTCGGACCCGTGTGGAGACAGTCATTGAGGGTGAGTCCATTACGCAGCTTGACGGACCCGTTGAACACCACCCGTAGTTTGGATGTGTCGCCATTCGTTTTGAACACACCGTGATGTGGCAGGTAGAAGGCCGGTAGCGCGAGCGATGGTGAGTCGTCTTCCTCCGAACTCTCTCTCATGTGTCCCGCGGCAGCGTACTCGTGCATGAACTGCACGTACTTCTCGCGCAACTGTGGTTGACCTTCGAACGATTTCTCCATTCGTAGAAGCATTGATCGAGCTGCCGGCTCCGAATTACCTAGGAGGGACAAAGTTGAGTTGAAGGGTAGCTTGAGAACATACCTTCCCTCAGGGGTGCGCTTCTGGGTGGAGGCGAAGTGATTCTCGCACTCAGCTTCCTCATTCGTGAGAGCCCGGTCAGCTGAGGCAGTCGCTTCCTCTTGAGTCCAGAATCGCTCCAGCAGCGGCGGAAGTTCCCCGTCCACGAGACATTGTAGACTGGTAATCGGCGGCGATGATTGGAACGTTGTCGGAGAGGATATATGTGATCCAGTAAGGATCCATCCTAATCCGGTGGCTTGAGCAAGCGTGTCTAGGTCGGGACTCTTGCGTAGTCCTTCCTCGATGATGCGTGGAAACACGTCCGCGCCGAGAATCATCTCAATAGGATCGAGTGAATCGAGTTGAGGGTCGGCCAGACGAATTCCATCGATGAAGGCGAGAGACGACTCGATTCGTTGTGTAGGCGGTAGATAGTTGGTGAGGCGAGGCAAAATCAGAGCTTTGATTTTCCAACTTTTACTACTCTCGAAGCGGGGCGAGATGATCGCATGAGTCGCCGATCTTGCCGTGTGACACAGGGCAGCACCCACTCCAGAGACCGGCACAGAAACGGGGTGACGAGGAAGGCGCAATCGTTGCGCCAAGCATTCCGCGATGAACGACGCTTCCGAACAGGGATCGATGAGCGCTCGCACCGAGGCACTTCTTTCGTTGTCCGAAGATAGGGTCAGCCTGGCCGTTGCTAACAAAATGGCCCGGGACTGAGCGGCATCAGTCTTAGTTGCGTGCGATACTACTTCTCGGGGAGTACGCTCGGTCGGCGTCTGAGTCGTTGATGGCGTAGCTGTAGTGGACAGTTGAGACGGTTGAGCCCGATCGATGAGAGTGTGATGACGTCCTTGGCAGATGAAACAGCTCTTCTTGGATCGGCACTCGGCCAAGCGATGTGGACCGAGGCAGTTGTAGCAGAGTTGTTTTTCTGAAACGAAGTTGCAGCGGTCATCGACAGGACGAGCCCGAAATTTGTCGCACGCAGCCACAAAATGGCTCCCTTGGCAGAACGAGCAACCGATCCTGGAGGCGGGTTTTGAGCTCGAGGTCGTATGAACAGTGACCTTACGCGGATTGGAGGAAGCCTTCTTGTCACCACTGTTAGCGGCTCGAGTCGAATGAGGCGCCTCGGGCGTCGGCGTCTCCGTGGACGCAGCCCGCTCCAACGCCTGGATCCGTGACTTCAAGAAACTGTCAAGCTGCGACCAGGTCAACAGCTCGGTGCTGTCGCCCAGTGCCAGCTCCCAATCCCGTCGAGTGACAGGATCGCAACGTTGGATCGTCAGATGCACCAGGAAGTCATCGACGGTGGAAGCCGGTCGTCCGAGAACCTGAAGCGTTTCGACAGTCTCGGTGGCTCCATCCCGAAGCCGCTTCAAGCCCTGAGGAGATTCGATCGTTATCGGCTGAATCTGTAAAAACGCGTCAAGGCACTGCTTCAACAAATTTCGCTTGTTGTCGTAGTAAGAGGTGAGTGTTTTCCACGCGCGCCCATAGCTGTCGGCCGTAATCGGGATGTTCTTGATGAGATTCGCCGCTTCTCCCTTCAAGGACGCTCTGAGATAGTGCAACTTCTCGACGTTTTGGAGGTCTGGGTCATCGGCAACAAGCGTCGTGAAGTAATCCCTAAAGGAAGTCCATTCAGAGTATTTACCAGCAAACGGCGTTATCTCGATAGGAGCTAGTTTTCTTCGCTGTCTCTTCGGCTCGGAAGTATTGCTAACGCTTTCGCGAGTGACAGTCGAAGGCTCGAGTGCGTGCAGCGCATCAAGAAATTTGCCTCGTTCGTCGTAGAATGTGATAGTTGCCTCACCAATAAAGTCTGCCTCGAAATAATTAATGCCGGCTGATTTGTCGGATTTCAACCTCAGAATGGACTCATGACGATCTTCGATAATGCTCCACTTCTTTTCGAGCCCGGCCAGATGAGATTCGATGACCCCTTTCGATGATTGTCCACCCTTTTTCTTGAGGTTGATAAACGCGCGCGACAGAAGATCCTGATCCTTGAGTTGCTTCGCGATGAGGTCTTCCATCATGAACAAAACCGCTACACGTCGTTGATCAAGAGTTTCGGAGAGAAGTGCTGCAGCAGCGAGAGATGCAGATCGAGCACAGAATTTTCGCGGCTCGAACGGAACGAGCAAGAGCGAGCGAGAAAGCGTCTACCGTCAATGCGCGTGACGGATTTTAGTCGTGAGTGCGAGAGAGAAAGAGGCGGTAGCAGCTGATCCGCGATTTACACGTGAGCTACGAGAGTCAACGAGAGAGAGAGAGAGAGCACCGCTTACGCGCGCGTCGGATAGGAGCCACGTGTGTGAGAGAGAGAGAGAGAGAGAGATACCGTCAACAACTGAACCGCTATTGGAACGCGACCTCAGAAATGGACACAGGAACGTTCGGCTGCTCACATACACACAGACACACACGAACTCGAAGAACACAAAGAGCCGTTACGACTTTGAACAATCGACAACCGTTGAAACGAAAAAGTTTGGAGCGGTTTCTGCGCGAAACGGTAACGGATACGCACAATTCGTAAGTCGTTGGAATCACAAATCACGCACGACGCGACTGCAACTGCAAATTGGAGACGCGGATGCCTTAACGTCGCGAGATCGCACTTGTTCGTAGCGTACACGATGCCTAATATCCGGCTCGAAGGACCATAAATGTTCAGAATTGATATAAACGGATGGATAGGATTCAGGCGTGGAGGGTCAACTGATCGGTACACCTCACTCAACTCAACAAAACTGTATTCAACAACTCAAAAACTCAACAAATAAACTAAATAAATGAAAGTCTGTACATTGAACAGAGCACGTGTGTTCTTGTTCGCGTTTCGTAGCTCACTCCCTCTTGGGACGAGCGTTGGACTCTCGCGGGTTATCGCGGGGTGGGGAAATGGCCCGCAATTCCGGAACAGTGTTAAACGAGTGAATTAAAGAAGTGATAAGAATAAACTTCAATTGTCGTTTCTTTATTTTACAGGTAACTTTGTAATTATTGTAAATAGCCCTTGTACATAATAATAAACAAAACTTTATTTTACAGAGAAACAAATTCGTTCATTATTCTTATTAATAAGAGAATTTCAACGGCCTTATATATATATATATATATATATATATATATATATATATATATATATATATATATATGTATATATATATATATGTATATATATATTTCACGTCAGATATAGGTACAGATACAGGTACAGGTATAGCGCATGCACAGTATGGCGGTTGAACAGTACGCAGTATGTCTGTTGTACAGTACGCAGTATGGCTGTTGTACAGTACGCAGTATGGCTGTTGTACATCTATCCATGAATCTCTCAAGATCGGTCGACGTATTTCTTTTTACATGTTCACGATTAATATCTTAATATTGTCATGAAAGCTTATTCCGAAGTTCTCCAGCCGATCGTCGTCAATGATGTTGTCCATATCGTCTTTTCACCTTCTCCTTCAAGACCTCGAACGTTTGCATTTGCGACTCATCCACAGTACAGGTACAGGCACAGGTTGAGGTACAGGTACAGGTAAAGGTACAGGTACAGGTACAGGTACAGTGCACGTACAGGTATAACACATGTACAGTACGATGCACTGTCTGGAAACTGAAATGGAAACCGAGGGAGGGGAGGCTTGGTGGTTGGGGTTAGGATAGCATTAGGATAGGGTTAGGATAGGCCCCCCGTATGGTGGGGTGCGAAGACTGGAATGGGTTCTGGACGAGTGAGGGAATGACCTCGAGGCCACCATACCTCTTGGAAATCCCCCTCACTCGCCTGGAAACTCCGATGGAACTGATGTTCCTCTGAACTGGGTACTTGCCCGTGGCACGGCCTTCGGTACGTGTCCGGGAGAGAGGCCTGGGGTGAGGAACTTCGGTGAAGTTGGTGGGCCCATTTTGGTCAAAATTCCTCCTACTCCACCGCCACTTGGGGCACCTCGGGACTCTGTTCAGGCCTCGGCTTGAACGGAGTGCGAACGGAGTAGGCAGGTATGGGGGGGGGGGATACACGTGCCCTGGAGCTAGGTGATCGAATTGATCACTCTCCGGGGCCGCATACCGTAAACCGGTGGTCATGTTTTACCGGAACGGGGGGCTTGCCTTAATCGGCTGGCCCGCGAGGAGGATAAACCTATATAAAAAGTCCCTAACCCTGTGCTATACGCAACGTGGCCAGAGGGCATCCTCGGTGTAAACGCCGGGGATGGGCGGATGGGTGCATCCGTCTCAAGCGTTTGACGACCTCCCGGTACCGGCCGCCCCCGGGTTGTAGGCAGGCCCACTGTCGGGACTCCGATACCGGCAGTGGAGTCACCCTTTATCGGTACCGAAGAATGTGGGTGATGAGTGAGACCCTCCCCAGAAATGGGGAGGGTAGTAACCAAGCCCGTAATGACAAATGGAATGCACTCTAACGATCAGCCTCGGAAGGATATCGACGAGCGGGAGGGGATGCCGTGCCCGGAAGCGGTCGTGGTTTTGGAGGGGCTACCGTGCCCGGAAGCGAGGAGCGTAGGAGCGGCAGCAGCGGGGTCCCTTCCGGGGACTTCTGAACGCCGCGTGTTGAGGCCTCGGAAACGCCTGAGGGTAGCCGTGTCCGGAAGCAATTCCGGATGCGACAGCCTCCTCGATTCTCCGGCTCCCACTCTGACGGGGGATGGAGTGGAGAACGACGTCACGGCTGTGTCCGAGGCGTCATGGCGGACGCCTGTGGGGAGATCCGCGTCGCCCTCCCTGGTCGGGAACCCAGGGGAGAAGCCCAAGAGGCCTAGTGCTACGAAGGCGCTCTCCGTGGAGGAGCAGCCGCTCGAGCTGCGCGGCGGAGTTGGTGGCCGCCGGCCGAACGGTCGAGGCCACAGCCCTTAAGAGCGGAAATCTTAAGGGCACCTCCGTCCGCGCTCTTAAGGAGGCGGGCCGATTGGTGGAAGCGGGGGCGAGAGAGTTGGTGAGGCGGGGGTGGCAGGGAGCCTCCTCCGCCACCTCCGACGGGCCGCCTGTTATCCTCTGGCAGAGGGTGCAGGCGGAAAATAGAGCCCTAAAAAGGGAGAACGCCTCTCTGATGCGAGAGATGCGGGAGTTGAGGGACTCCCTGGCCGCCATCTGTGGGGAGATGATGGCGATGAAGAGGCAGCAGGCTGCTTATACGTCTGCTACACATTCGTCGCCTCTCCCCGCGGTCGCGGCCCCTCCGGAAATGGGGCCGCCGCCGCCCCCGGCGCACAAGGAGCCCAGGCCGAAGCAATCCGAGGATACGGTCCTCCTGGCTCAGATCGCGGCCCTCATGGACGCCAAACTAATGGCGTTCCGTGAGGAGCTCCGGCCTGCGTCGGGGGGCAGCCATCCCCAACCCGGAACGTATGCCGGTGCGGCTCCGGCGGGTGGAGCCCCTTCGGTCGGGAAGCTGAAGGTCTCCGCCTCGGTCACTTCGCCTGCACGGGCCCCCTCCCCCCGGCCGCCAAGGCAGGAAGTACTGCCTCCCCCGGCAGTCACTCTTGGTGGGGTGAACCCCCCCACCAAGAAGAAGAAGAAGAAGAAGAAGAAGGGGAAGAAGGTGGAGCAGGGGGACGCCGAAGGTGCGTCACCGGCCCCTCCTTCCACCCAGATGCCGGGAGCATCTGCGCCCCACCAGCCTGTGAAGTCGTTCCCTCCTCTAGAGGGAACTTGGTCTCAGGTGGTCGGAAGGAGGGCGAATCGACAGGCGAAGGCCGCGTCTGCTCAGCCCCCCCCCCCCAGGTCTCCTCTGCTCCTAAGAGCAAGGCGACCGGGCCGCAGAAGTCGTCACCTCACGTGGCGGCCCCTCCCCGTTCGGCAGCGGTTACGCTTACCGTGCCGGAGGGGAGCAAGGCCATCTACGAGGAGGCTATGCGCAAGGCCCGCCAGGACATAAACCTGGAGGACCTGGGTATCGGGTCCTTGCGCTGGAAGCGGGCGGTTACTGGTGGTCTCATAATTGAGATCCCCGGAGCCGCCGGGGGCGTCAAGGCAGACGCACTCGCCAATAGGATGTCCGCCGCCCTGAGGGGACTGGACGTCAGGGTAGCCAGACCCGTGAAGAAGGCGGAATTCCGTCTTACGGGTCTGGAGCCTTCGGTCACCTCTCAGGAGGTGGTCGCTGCGGTGGCGAGGGTCGGGGGCTGCACTCCCGAGTCCGTGAAGGTCGGGGAAATAAAGATCCCGGCCGGAGGACTCGGTACCATTTGGGTGCAGTGCCCGGCTGCGGCGGCCTTGGCCTTGGAGAAGGCAGGATCCGTGAGGGTGGGATGGACCCCCGCACGGGTGGTGGTACTGGCCTCCCGGCCTATGCAGTGCTTCCGCTGCCTCGCCCTCGGGCACGTGAGGCAGCGGTGCACTGCGACGGTGGACCGCAGCGGCCAGTGTTACCGGTGCGGTAGTCCATCCCACAGGGCGGCGGGGTGCACGGCCGCACCCCACTGCGCGGTGTGCGCGGCAGCGGGGAAACCCGCGAACCACAAGGCGGGGAGCAAGGTGTGCTCCCCGCCTTCGCGGAAGAAGAAGGGGTCGAAGGGGGGAGGTGGTGTGGCATCACCCCCCGAGACCACTGGAGGGGCTGGAGGGGCCGGTCAAGCCCTCCCCTCCACTCCACCAGTCGTAGCGATGGAGGTTGAGGCGAGCCAGGGTGGGGAGGAGGGTGGTGGCGCCTCCCCTCTCGCTCCTGAGGCGTCTCAGGTAGGAGCACCCACGGACCGCCAGTAATGGTACTGCAGGCCAACCTCAATCATTGCCGTCAGGCGCAGGACTTGTTTGTCCAAAGCCTGGCAAGCATGTAGGTTGGCCTGGCGGTTGCCGCTGAGCCCTTCAAAGTCCCTGACCACCCACAATGGTTCGGGGACCTGGAGGGCTCGGTGGCGATCTGGGTTCGCCGTGAGGCGAGGTTGCCCCCCTACTCTGGGGTCGAACAGGGTAGGGGGATGGTAATGGTACAATGGGGAGGGTTTCGAGTCGTGGGGTGCTACTTTTCGCCGAATCGCAGCTTCGAAGAGTTCGAGGGGTATTTGGACCGGCTGAGGGACTTGGTGTCCCCGTATTTAGCCGGTCCGGTGTTGGTCCTGGGGGACCTTAACTCAAGGTCCACTACTTGGGGTGACTCCAGGACCGACCCCCGTGGCGTTGCGTTGGAGGATTGGGCGAATGGGCTGGAGCTCCGGTTGCTTAACCGGGGCTCGGTACCGACGTGCGTGAGGTCGAATGGGTGGTCGATCGTGGACCTAGGGTTCGCGACCGTCCTGGCCTCGCGCCGTGTGTCCAACTGGCGGGTCTGGGAGGGTGAGACTCTCTCGGACCACTGCTACATTATCATGTTGGTGGCGGTGGTCTCTGACCCGCCGGTGGACACGCCGCTCCTCCGGCGAAGTGGTGCCCCTTCGACGCCAAGGTGGGCGTCGAAGCGACTCGACGAGGACCTCTTGAGGGCCGTGATTATCGGCGCCGCCTGGCCTGTGGCCGGGGAGCGCGGACCAGATGAGGGGGCGGCCTGGTTCCGGGAGACGTTGCAAATGATTTGCGACGTCGCGATGCCCCGGATCCGGGCCTGTCCCCCGAGAAGATCCACGGACTGGTGGTCGGCTAGGCTGGCTGAGCTACGTAGCTTGGCTGGCCGCGCCCGCCGCCGGTACGTCCGCGCTCGGCGCCGTCTATTTAGAGGTGGCGGCGACCTGGAACTGTCGAGGTCGGTGGACGGTCTCTACGGGGAGTACAGATCGTCCGCCGTGGCCCTCAAAACGGCCATTGCCGAGGCCAAATCCAAGGCCTGGAGCGAGCTTCTACTCAGACTCCGTGATGATCCGTGGGGACGCCCGTACAAGATGGTGTTGGGGAAACTCCGTCCCTGGGCGCCCCCTATCACGGAGAATATGGATTCGGAGTTCCTGGGACGCGTTGTCGGCACTCTCTTCCCCCTCGACGGCGGAGGGGGCAGTTCGCGTCCCTGGCCCGGCCAACGATTGGTCGGAAGAGCTCCGGGTCACCGGGTGGAAGCTCAAGGTGGCTCTCCGGGAGCGCCGAGACAGGGGCAAGAAAGCCCCAGGTCCGGATGGCGTTCCCGGCGGCATAATGGGCTTGGCGATGGAGGTCCTCTCCCCGGCTTACAGGAACATTCTAAACCAATGCCTGAGCCGGGGACCTTCCCTAAGAGGTGGAAGGAGGCGACCCTGGTTCTCCTCCGTAAGAGTGGGAAACCTGCGGACTCTCCATCTGCATACCGGCCGGTATGTTTACTCGATGAGGCGGGCAAGCTGTTCGAAAGAATATTAGCTGCCCGCCTCCGAGAGCACCTGTCGCGGGGTGGTCCTGATCTGAGCGACAGCCAGATCGGCTTCCGGAGGGGGCGCTCTACTGTAGACGCTTTAGAGCGTCTGCGCCTCCTCCGTGAAGGGGCTGTCGCACAGGGCGGGGTGTTGATCGCCGTGTCATTGGACATATCCAATGCATTCAACACCCTGCCCTGGAAGGAGATAGAGAGGGCCCTTGAGTATTTTCGGGTCCCTCTCTATCTCCGGGACGTGCTTAGGGACTACCTCCGCGGCAGAGAGGTGGGTTTCACGGGCCGGTGCGGTACTGCGTAGCAGAGGGAGATGCGTCGCGGGGTTCCGCAGGGTTCGGTCCTCGGGCCGTTCCTTTGGAATCTCGGTTATGACGCGGTTCTGCGGGTTCCCCTCCCCCTGGCGCGGGTGTCATCTGCTATGCGGCTGACACACTGGTGTACGCCGTGGGGAGGGAGTGGGGAGACACGGGTCGCCTCGTGGAGTCCGCCCTGGACAGCGTTGTTGGCCGGATCCGGGATATGGGGCTAGTAGTGCCTGCCGAGAAAACCGAGGCGATTTGGTTGTACAAACCGTCGCGGTGGCGGCGGCCGCCCCAAGGTTTCCGGATCCAGGTCGTCGATACCCTCGTCGAGGTCAAGCCCCCGATGAAGTGCCTGGGCTTGATACTCGACGGCCGATGGCGTTTTGAGGAGCACTTCGGTCTCTTGGGCCCCCGTCTAGACAACATCGGGGGTCCTAAGGATAGTGTCCGCCGCCTCTATGCGGGGGTGGTGCGGTCTATTGCCCTATATGGGGCCCCCGTGTGGTCCCACGCGTGGCCGGCCGGCCTGCCAACGTGCTCTTGGAGCGAGTGCGTCGCCGGCTGGCCCTGCGGATCATACTTTCAACGGAAAGGAAGCATCATAGGTGCTTCCGCCCCTCAGTTTGGATGCGGCAGAGCGGGCGACAACTTGTAGTATCGCCCGCAGATTCCGTCGCCCCCCGGGGGTGGAACTCACGGACGCTGAGGAGGGAGAGATCGAGGTGTTGAGACGCAGAGCCCGGTTAGACACGTTCGCTCGATGGAGGCAGATGCTAGCCTCCTCGAGTCGTCCGGTGGTCCGGGCCCTCTTGCCTATCTTCCATAGATGGTGCGAGAGTCGGGTAGGGTTGACCTACCGCCTGACGCAGGTGCTCACCGGACAAGGTTGCTTCGGTGAGTACCTGTATAGATTCGGGCGGGAGCCGGCAGCGCAGTGCCACCACTGCGGCGAGGAGGTGGACACGGCGCGGCATACTCTGGAGGAGTGCCCGGCATGGGCAGAGCCGCGTCGTGTCCTGCAGAACGCAGTGGAAGGGTGAGACCTCTCGCTCCCGATCTTGTTCGATCACTTAATCGGGGGCGGGAGGTTGTGGATGGCGGTGGCCTCCTTCTACGAGACAGTAATGTCAGAGAAGGAGGCCGCCGAGCGAGCCCGGGAGAGAGATCCTGGCTCAGCGAAGAGGAGAATGACGGAGGGACGTCCCCGGCGTCGTGGAGCCCCGCTCCCCAATCCCGGGTGGAGAGGGGTGGCAAGGTCGAGAGGCGGGAGAGCTACGCGGGGGACGTCCCTCCGTGGCGGCTCTCAGCCCCAGGTGAGGGGGGCGGTGAATGGGGGGAGGGCGCTGGGAGTGATCCCCTCCCAGCGTCAAATTTCTCCCTCCCGTACGGGAGGGGCAGGGGGTTTTGTCCCCCTCCCCGTAGTGGGGGGGCTGTGGGTTTCTCCCCGGTATTGACGGTGCGTAGGGGGCGGGGTAGCCGTCCCCACAACCGCCGTGGATTGCCCTCACCCCGGAGGGCGGAGGATGGCGGGGCCGGGGGAGTGGGCTGACCCCGGCCCCTGGGAGGGAGGTAGTCTCTCCCCCCCGAGATGGGCCGGCACCCCGGAGGGACCTTTACTCGGTCCCTTGTAGGGGGTGTCGGCCATCTACCGGAGACGGGCTCCGGGGAGGTGGAGCGTGAGGGGTGGGGCGGGGAGTGTCGGGGCGTGCGAGTGCGCCTCCGACGACCCTTCCTTGCCGGTGCCGGCGCCTTCTTGCCCTGGCCTGGCGGCGGCGATGCGTGGCCACATAGGGGGTCACGCATTGCTGCTGCTCCGTGCAGCGCACGAAGGCTCCGGGAGCTGTGGGTGGACCGAACTGGGGTTCGGGAAGCCCAACTCGATGGCTCCAGGGATGGGGATACCGGGCGGGTCCCATCGCCTGGGGTCTTATAGAGTAGGGTGCGGGGAGCTAACAACTCCCCCTGGGATGCATGTTAGCTAAGGGGGTGGCCAGTTGAGTTCTCGGAGATCCTGGCCCCCCCTTACATTAGCTTAGGCGGGTGTGGGGTTTTAGTGAGTAGCCTTGGGGAGGGATTTCCCCTCCACGAGGAAGGTCTCACATCCACGGAATGCGGATAGCATTTCCCCACAATAAAAAAAAGGGTTATACTCGCGCTGCCTGTGTGCGTGCACACACCACTTACTACTATACGTATACGGGAATTGCAAGGGTCCGGGATTAAACTTCTGAGTTCGTAATAATGCAAAGACAGGGTTTCTTAGTACTCAAAATCGCTAAATGAAAGATCAATCTAGGGTGCTATATGGTTGAAAAATTCTACTTTTACGTTTACTCTCGATATTTATGAAAATGTAATGCCCGTATCAGCGTCCATAGCCTCTCTGATCGGCATGCTTCCATATATCTCAAAACCATTGCTCATAAACGTAAATGTAGGACTTTTCAACCAGATAGCACCCTAGATTGATCTTTCATCTAGCGATTTTGACTACTAGGAACCCTGTGTTTGCATTATTACGAACTCAGAAGTTTAATCCCGGACCCTTGCAATTCTTGTATACGTATAGTAGTTAGTTGTGTGTGCACGCACACTAGCAGCGCGAGTGTCGTCTGCTAAAACTCGTAGACTCCGTCCTTAAATGAGAAAACAATCGGAGACGCATACCCCCTCCCCAACATAGTAGAAATTCTAGATCAACTCGGAGGAGCAAAGTACTTTAGCGTGTTAGATTTAGCCTCAGGATTCCATCAGATCCCAATGGAGAAATCTGATGCCGCAAAAACCGCATTTTCATCTCCTTATGGCCACTACGAATTCTCAAGAATGCCCTTCGGTCTCAAAAACGCTCCCGCTACATTCCAAAAACTAATGGACTCTGTATTAACGGGATTGCAAGGTACGGAAATGTTTGTCTACATGGACGACATTGTCCTATACTCAAGTTCACTCCAAGAACATCTAATCAAATTCAACAAATTAGCCAAAAGATTGAGATCGGCGAATTTGCGCCTTCAACCAGACAAATGCAAATTTCTAGGGAAAGAAGTCCATTACCTAGGTCACGTCATTTCAGAAACAGGTATTAAACCTGACCCCAGTAAAATCACTGCTATCAAAAATTTTCCAAGACCTCGTACACCTCGTAACATTAAACAATTTTTAGGCCTTAGTGGCTACTACAGACGCTTTATCCAGGACTTTTCCGGTATTACAAAACCACTAACTTCACTATTAAAAAAGGGACAAAATTCAAATGGCAGGAAGCACAAGAAGAATCATTCCGCAAATTAAAAGAGGCACTCTGTCAGGAACCAATACTCCAATACCCCGACTTTAACAATCAATTCGTGGTAACCACAGACGCTTCAAATCACGCTATCGGCGGCATTTTAAGTCAAGGGGAAATCGGAAAAGATCTCCCGATCGCCTACGCATCTCGTTCACTAAACCCCGCAGAAATGAACTACTCCACTATAGAAAAAGAATTTCTCGCAATAGTCTACTGTACCCAACATTTTCGTCCTTATTTATACGGGAAAGAATTCCTTTTGATAACAGATCATCAACCACTAGTTTGGCTCCACAAAGTGAAATACCCTACATCCTGGCTCGTCCGCTGGAGGCTAAAACTCGCAGAGTTACAATACCAAATAAAGTACAAACCCGGGAAAATAAATCATAACGCGGACGCGCTCTTTAGAAACCCCCAAATCCTAATAACAAAAGGAAGCGAAAAAGATGGAAACCCATGGGCTGGGCTGCCCGAGCTCCTCAGTGAGGAGGAACGTCCCCTCAAACCGCCAACAGTATCTTCGGAACTACCGATACCCCCATACTGCCCAACCGAAGGAAACAGCAGGAAACAGAACCCCCCCAACACGGAAAGACTTCTCGAAGATACCCAGCAACCGACCTTAGGGCCTCGGTATCCAGCTGATCTTCAGGAAAACCCCAAAGATACCCTAGAAGACCCAGGAAACCGGCAGACAAAATCAGCGACCATCCTTAGAGGCTCGGCGCACAGATAATCCAGCAGAACCCCTGGATCACCTCCCGAAGATACCGCTTCTAGAAACCCGGTACTTAGACGATCCAACAGAATTTCACGAAAAACCTCCCAAAGAACCAACAGCCCACCCCCTGAAGACACGGCCCCTAGAAGGCCAGTACGCCAACAAAACCCTCGGAGACCCCCCCAGAGAACTCCAGACACCACGGAAGAAAGCGAGAACCATTCTGACTCGTCTGAACCACCACCACCAGCATTAAGACCACAATATAACTTGAGAAGTAACAAAAGAAGAGGACGCCCCCCGGAACCACCAACCGACGAGTATCCATCAGAGGATGACCACACAGAAACAGACTCCGAACACAGCCACACAGAAACGGACCCTAAACGTGAAACTAGCCTCATTGAAACGGACTCCGACCACGGCAACCATGCAGAAACAAACTCCGATTACGAAGACGAATTCCCCACCATGAATATTAAAGAATCCAGAGATTGCCTCTACATGAGGAAAGACGATATAATATATTTCACAACAACAAAAGGGGAGCCTTTCGACGAGGGAGCTCGACAACTACGTGACCTCGCAAAATTATCGAACCACAATAATTTGAAACTCGGGGAACCAGACATCCGCAAAGTGAATAGGAAAACCTACATAGCCGTCCCAATAACGGAAAACCCCGAAGAACCAATCCAAAAAGATATCCTGAAGAAATGCTTCGAAAACCTACAAAACATTATCTACGAAGAAGCCCTCAGCTCATTTTCAATCAGTAAACCTTCCAAATGAGACAGAATAAACTGGACAGCCCTACAAGGAAAATTGGAAGAAAAATTCCTTCGCACACCAATTCAAGTCACAGTCTGCAGAAATCTCGTCAAAGTTCCACCAACCTTGAAAAGAAACCAGATACTAAAAGAATTCCACTCATCAGCCCCATCCGGGCATAAGGGAATGTCGAAAACATACACCAGACTCCGCCAGAATTTCTATTAGGACAATATGAAAAAAGACATACGAGACTACATTCAAACCTGTCTAACCTGCCAACTAAAGAAACTAGTCCGAGTAAAACACAAACACCCGATGATACTCACGGACACACCCGGAAAAGCATTTGACAAAGTAGCAATCGATATGGTCGGACTCATGTCAACCACTCACGGGGGCAATAAATACCTGCTCACAATACAAGATCTGCTAACCAAATACTCGATAGAAATCCCAATGAAGGATGGAACTGCAAAAACAGTAGCCACAGCATTTCTAAACAAATTTTTATACAAATTTGGCACCCCCAAATGCCTCTTAACAGATCAAGGATCGAATTTCACCAGCTCAACTATTAGAAATCTCCTCAACAAGTTTAAAATACAACATATCCGCTCGTCACCATATCACCCATAATCCAACGGCTCATTGGAAAGAGCTCACCACACCTTCGTTGAATACCTCAAACAATATACCAATAACAAAACACAATGGGATGACTGCATCCACGCAGCAATGTTTGCCTACAACACTAGCATTCACGAAGGAACAAAATTCTCACCACATCATCTGATATATGGAGAGATTGCCCGGCCACCCATGGCATACGATATCTTGGAAGAAGTACCTGATGAAACATACGTATCCCATTTAATCCAACACATGAAGAACCTCCACGACATTCAAAGTAGAGCACGAGCAAATCTTATAACAGCTAAACTAAGATCTAAGATTTATTACGACAGGAAGATTCACCCACAAGAGCTGAAAATAGGCGACAGCGTCTTCACCTTGGCCCCAAAAACCAACAAATTCAGCGACCACAACTCTGGACCTTACAAAGTATTGGAAATCCTCCCAAATAACAATGTAAAGCTATCCGTCGAAGGGAAACCCAGAATATTACACATGGACAGGTGCACACTATCAAAAATTCAAGCCTCATAGGAACTTCAGCACAAAAATAAAATCCTCCGAATTTTATTTTTGTTTCCCTAAGGCGGGAGGTGTCACGTTCCCATGCAATAGGCACGGAACGTCACGACGCACCGACCGCGTCGCCAGCCATCACCGGCTAGCGCGCTATCCGACCCCTCACCGCGCATACCGTTACCTGCACCTAAATTGTTTTGCATGACCTCCCTTCTGCTGCTTAAAAACGTCTGCGGAGGTTCCTCTAATCCTCGCAAGATGGGTACTCTTTCTCGCTGGAGAAAATAGACAAACACCCGCATAAAGTCACCACCGAAACCAAACAAACTCGGATTTTTTCCCCAATAGTATGCTTTGGTCCGGTGCGTGATAAAGGCACGAACACAAGTATTACTATTTCCTCTCCCTTCGTATAAACCGAGTGAATTTGGCATGACCATTCCTCCGACTGAGCAGCCCACAAAAAAAAAGGAAGACCAGGCGCGCAGGCAGGCGCTACCAATTAGATAAGATCCGAAGGGAATTTTACGCATTAGGAGAGTTTAAAGGATTCGATGAGGGAAGACCAAATTCCGTGAACTCTGAAGGAAGACCATTAGACGAAGGAACGACGGGCTCCCTTACGCTTCCCCCACGAGCTATACCAAATACCATCGCGGTCCCAAATTCTGACCCCCGAAAGACTTTTTACACTCGCATGTTATTTCCCGATCCGCCGGCTAGAACCGAGTAATGTATTATTTCTCCGAAATAAATGTAGATCCGAAAATATAAGTCTCCTCCGCTTCATTTACCGACTGGCTTCCCCCTCCGATATCACGATATCCACCTCGAGGAAAGGACAACCGGTCGTCCTTTCACTCAGACCTCGTTACAAGCACACCCCAAAAGGATTGTCGTGGAACGTAACAACCATACCAGAATATAGCACAATATGGCAGAAAATGCTAGAATAGAGCAGAATATACCAGAGAATACCACAATATACCAGAATAAGCCAGAATATCGCACAATCTACCAGATCATTGCAGAATATACCAAAATATACTAGAATATGCTAGAATAAGCCATAATATCCCACAATCTACCAGATTATAGCAGACTATTGCAGAATACAGCAGAATTCACCTAAAAATCCCAAAATCTAACAGATTATGACAGAATATAGTAGAACATAACAGAATATATAAGAGTATACCATAATTTACCAGAATATAGCACAATAAGGCAGAACATAGCAGAATATCCCAGACTATACCATAACTTACCAGAATATACCACAATATACCACAATATGTCAGAATATGCTAGAATATAGCAGAATATACCAGAATATACCATAATATACCAGAATATCCAAGAATCTACCGGATTATAGCAGAATATAGCAGAACATAGCAGAATATCTCACAGTATAGCATAATTTTCCAGAACATACCAGAATATAGCACAATATGGCAGAATATACTAGAACATAGCAGAATATCCCACAGTATACCAGAATTTACCAGAACATAACATAATAAGCCATAATTTCCCAGAATCTACCACAATATACCACAATATGGCAGAATATGCTAGAATATAGCAGAATATCCCAGAGTATACCATAGTGTACCAGAATATTCCACAATATAGCACAATATGGCAGAAGAACTAGAATATAGCAGAATATAGCAGAACATAGCAGAATATCCAAGAGTATAATGTAATTTACCAAAATATACCAGAATATACCAGAATATCCCCAAAAGTGGCAGATTATAGCAGAATATAGCAGAACATAGCAGAATATCCAAGAGTATGCCATAATGTATCAGAATATACCACAATATAGCACAATATGGCAGAATATGCTAGAATATAGCAGAATATAACAGAATATACCAGATTATAACAGAATATCCAAGAATCTACCAGATTATAGCAGAGTATAGCAGAACATAGCAGAATATCCCACAATATACCATAATTTACCAGAACATACCAGAATAAGCCAGAATATCCCAGAATCTACCAGATTATAGCAGAATATTGCAGAATAGAGCAGAATTAACCTAAAAATCCCAAAATCTAACAGATTATGACAGAATATAGCAGAACATAACAGAATATGTAAGAGTATACCATAATTTACCAGAATATAGCACAGTATGGCAGAACATAGCAAAATATCCCAGACTATACCATAACTTACCAGAATATACCACAATATACCACAATATGTCAGAATATGCTAGAATATAGCAGAATATACCAGAATATACCATAATATACCAGAATATCCAAGAATCTACCGGATTATAGCAGAATATAGCAGAATATATTAGAATATCCCAGAGTATAGCATAATTTTCCAGAACATACCAGAATATAGCACAATATGGCAGAATATACTAGAACATAGCAGAATATCCCACAGTATACCAGAATTTACCAGAACATAACATAATAAGCCATAATTTCCCAGAATCTACCACAATATACCACAATATGGCAGAATATGCTAGAATATAGCAGAATATCCCAGAGTATACCATAATGTACCAGAATATTCCACAATATAGCACAATATGGCAGAAGAACTAGAATATAGCAGAATATAGCAGAACATAGCAGAATATCCAAGAGTATAATGTAATTTACCAAAATATACCAGAATATACCAGAATATCCCCAAAAGTGGCAGATTACAGCAGAATATAGCAGAACATAGCAGAATATCCAAGAGTATGCCATAATGTATCAGAATATACCACAATATAGCACAATATGGCAGAATATGCTAGAATATAGCAGAATATAACAGAATATACCAGATTATAACAGAATATCCAAGAATCTACCAGATTATAGCAGAGTATAGCAGAACATAGCAGAATATCCCACAGTATACCATAATTTACCAGAACATACCAGAATAAGCCAGAATATCCCAGAATCTACCAGATTATAGCAGAATATTGCAGAATAGAGCAGAATTCACATAAAAATCCCAAAATCTAACAGATTATGACAGAATATAGCAGAACATAACAGAATATGTAAGAGTATACCATAATTTACCAGAATATAGCACAATATGGCAGAACATTGTAGAATATCACAGACTATACCATAACTCACCAGAATATACCACAATATACCATAATATGACAGAATATGCTAGAATATAGCAGGATATACCAGAATAGACCAGAATATCCAAGAATCTACCAGATTAAAGCAGAATATAGGAGAATATCCCAGAGTATAGCATAATTTTACAGAACATACCAGAATATAGCACAATAAGGTAGAACATAGCAGAATATCCCACAGTATACCATAATTTACCAGAATATAACCGGAATAAGCAATAATATCCCACAATCTACCAGATTATAGCAGACTATTGCAGAATAGAGTAGAGTTCACCCAAAAATCCCAAAATCTAACAGATTATGACAGAATATAGTAGAACATAACAGAATATATAAGAGTATACCATAATTTACCAGAATATACCAGATTACCGCAGAACATAGCAGAATATCCCAGAGTATAGCATAATTTTCCAGAACATACCAGAATATAGCACAATATGGCAGAATATGCTAGAACATAAAGTAGCCCCCACGAGAGACACTGAGTGACGCCACGCGCTGCAGCGCTGCATGTTGCCTCATTTGTAGCCATACCGGGTGTATACTTAGTTCTTTGCAGCATCACACAGTTTTGCGAAAGCTTTTGTTCGCAGTATTCAAATTAATATTGAGTGAGTTTTTGTAAAACTTAGTAAAATGGAAGATCAAGTTCCTGGGCCGTCTAGTGTATCTCCCGTCAAAAAAAATAAGAGGGGAAAGGTAAGCTTGCTTTATACTTAATTATTTATCATGCATTTCGCTACTGTAAGCTTGTTTCTTTTTTCAATAATCATAGTTTTTGTAATTTACTAAACTTTGTTCTGTTTCTCGTTCGTCGGATCTGCCAAAAACAGATTATTATTAATCTGTATAAAACAGTTACGGCGGAAAATCCAAGAATTACATACAAGTCGATGGTACAGAAGCTATCGAAGGATACGGGCATCGGGCGGGAAACAATTCCAAAAACTCTGTCCGAATACAAATTAACTGGGACAGTAACGTCACCAAATAAGAAGAAGCGACGATTAAATATTCTAGAAAAAACGTCGAGTGCGGACCTGCTGGCAATACGAAAGCTGGTACACAATTTTTGGATACGGAAGGAAATACTAAATTTGAAAAAGATTTTGCAGGTAGTAAACAAAGACGAAACTCTTCCTTCGTTTTCCGAAACGACTCTACATCGGCTGCTCCACCGCATGGAGTTTAAATACATCGTTCGGAAAAGGAACAGCGTCTTTTTAGAACAACCCTACATAATCAAGTGGCGGCAAAAGTAAGTAACTGTCTACAGTTACTTTTTTCCTAAAAAATTAATTTCTATCCTCATTTCTTACAACAATTTATTTTTTACTATGTTGTAGGTACATCGAAGAAATCGAGGCTTTTCGTGCCGAGGGGCGTCTAATATTTTACTTGGACGAAACGTGGTTCAATGCAGGCGACTGCAAGAGGAAATTATGGGTGGATACGAGCGTTACCTGCCCGAAGAACGCCACAGAGAGGGGCCTTTCAACGGGCATACCTGCTCCGGTTGGGAAAGGAAAGCGGCTTATTATAGCTCACGTCGGGCAGTAGACGGATTTGTACCTGGGGCCGTCCTTTGTTTCGAGGCGAAAAGTAAAAAGGGAGATTACCATCAAGAAATGAATGGTAATGCATTTTTTGATTGGTTCAAAAAATTTTTACCCATGCTGCCAGATCGGGCAGTCATTGTGATGGACAATGCTTCATACCACAGTGTGAAGAAGGAAAAATATCCAACTTTATCGTGGCGAAAAAGCGACATCATCACATGGCTGGAGGGTAAGGGGGAAACGGTGAATAAGCGAACGGTCAAGCTCCGCTTGTTAGATATGGCGGCAAAATATATTCCCCCTTATCATTGCGAACTAAATCCCATCGAGCTGGCATGGGCAAAAATTAAAGAACATACCAGGGCGCGAAATGTTTCCTACAAGTTGGCAGATGTCCGCCAACATGTAGATGAAGCTGTCGCAAATGTTTCCCCGGAAAATTGGAAACATTTCGTAGAGCACTCGATAAAGTAGGAGAAACGTTTCTATGAAATCGACAATTATACCGATGAGATTATGGAAACGTGCCCAGACTGGTCAAACTCGTCTGATGACTCGGACATCGACGTGAGCGAATAATAAACGATTTGTAAATAGATGTAAATAGTTGTAAGATATATTGTAAATAGTTGTAAATAGTTGTAAGATATTTTGTAAATAGTTGTAAGATATTTTGTAAATAGTTGTAAGATATTTTGTAAATAGTTATATGTGATAATTTATTGAATAAAATGTAAAAATATATAATTAAATTAACTATATAATTTATTACGCATGAAAATATTCACGATTTCCTATTCTGTATAATTCCATGCTAACCCGTTTCATTCCTGTACACCGCGTATGTGAAGACTCGCAGTCGAGATAGTGGGAGATGGGTGGTGGAGTGGGAGTTGGGAGGCTCGCAGCGCTGTCCGCGGTCACTCAAGCTGCGCGAATTAATAATTAAAACATTTTTCTTTCAGAATGCTGCCGAAAATAATGCCAATCAGAATGTAGATATTGTGAGTAATATATTAATAATTGTATATATTTTATTAATTAAAAATTAATAATTAAAACATTTTTCTTTCAGAATGCCGCCGAAAATAATGTCAATCAGAATACTACTGTCACCGAATAATAATGTCAATTCTTTAAAAAATTTTATAACTTCATTTTAATAAAAAGTATATATTTTAAACTAACGTTTCTTCATTTTTGTTCTCCTGCAAACAGACACATTATATAAGTTAGCATATTTTTCTTTTAAGATTTACTTTATATTTTTTGAAAATTTATTTTACCATTAAGCGACGATTCTTTGATAATTCCACAAACGTCTATACCGCGGGGGTTTGACTGGATTGTATCCGGATCGACTCCGATCGGCACGTTGCCGCAGTTCACCCCGCACACGTATCCACAGAATTTGGACCAGAAGCGATGTTCTTTCATGGGATCGTCATACACTTCCCATCGAGTCAGCTGTATGCCACATTCGAAACATTCAACGAAATCCTCGTCACCCAGATGAAAAAATCCGGCGGCGGCGAGTTTCTCCGGTTGGACGATATGTGAGTAACGCCAGTTGTGAAAACTTTGAAGCCTATCGCGTTTGAGACGATAATCGGGTGGTGGTGGTGGTGTGTGATCGATTGTTATGACGGTTGCCTCAGACTTTTGAATCATTGTGAAACGCTGTGAAAAATCAAAAATGTAAAAAGAGGTGTCACATTCATGTTTTTAACTCGCAGGAAAAATTCAAAAATGTATTTGTTTATAAACTAATACTTTACATTTTTGTGATTGTTTATCCATGCGCGAAATGTTTCCACTTCGCGCATACTGCAATGGTACGGCTTCACAGGGTTTGCCGAACGCCAACAATGAAGTCGACATGGTGTGTCAGCAATTTTATAAACGGGGTTCTGTATTAATATGTCGTATTTAGGGCGTCCAAAATCTTCTAAATTTACTGAATTTATATGCATACGTTGAAGGGTGTCTCTTTCAACACGCCCCCCTTTGTATGCTATGGTGGGGTTTTTATATTCGCGAACAAAATTTTGAATTATGTCAAATATGTCTTTCTGATGATATTTTTCGTTACCGAAATCTTGAAATGGTATCCCGTGTATAAAATTGCTAACGTACCACGCAGACTTTTTGTCAGCGTTTGACAAACCATTAAAATTTTTTTGTAATACAAATTCTGCTAATTCTGCTGCACCGTCACAACACACATTGATAATCGCAAGCTCTTTACACACAAAATGCTGCTCAATCATGAAGCCATCCATGTCGAGCACTTGTGTGATTTGATTCATCTATATAAAGAAGTTTTAACTAGATTTCAATTATTTTTTTAAATTTTATTTGTACTTACAATTGAAGAAGATCTTTGAACACACAATATCCTGTATAGTGACCACTTGATAATATAAAAATTGTTGGCAGGATGATAAAAACACAACACACTGTACCACCAGACGTTTCGTATGACACAGCTTCGCACGACGACGTGGCGAGATATTTATAATGAATACCCCCCCCTACCACCATAACTCGCTCTATGGTGCAAGAGTGATATTATTACTGTAATTTTTCTTTTTAATAAATACGAGTTTAATTGTATGAGGAGGAGGAGGAGGAGAATTGTTTTTAAATAAAAAGATCATTCACATAATTTTGTTTTTATTTGATAAAGTATATATATTTTATAACATAAGAGCGGTTTAAGTAATTTTTCTAACAATGTTCGTCAGTGGACTGTACTCCACGATGCGGCCATGTATCATCAAACAGTAGGCTGCTGTCGATGGGGGGACGTCGGTTCGGCATTCGAATTCTATTCGCACGTCGACCGTGCCATTTTTTAGCGCTTCGTTTTGTCGAGAACAATCGAGAACGACGAGCGGGCCGTATCGCAGAAAATCTGAGACGTTGAGTAGCGCCTCGCCGTTTCCATAGTACGATTATTGGAATTTTGCATACATGTCGTAGAGCAATGCGTATTTACCTTTCTCGAAATCCATATTTAAATCATCGTACGGATAGGCTTCCGAGTTCAAGTAAAGCCGAATATTTGACAATGCGCAATGATCGAATTGCGCGGCCGTTTTCGTTAAGTTATTCTTTCGATTGGTTTGCAAAGCGAATATCACATAAGTAGTATGTATAGGCCGGTTCTAACTCACAGTTATCATTGTAGGTAGATTCCTACCTTACCGACGCAGCTGAAAAAGTCGGTTCTGTTCCATACTAACTTAGCTTATAACACAACCAAATTTTGCGGTGAAGGGGGTGGGGGATTACCTTATTGCCCGACCATATTTGCGGGTGAGGGGGAGGGGGAGGGGGTATCTCGCACATGAAAAACTGCAGCGTCAGCTTTTTGAGTAAAGTTGAACGTGTGATGAGTCATGAGTGATGAGTCATCTGTAATATGATACTTCTTTTCAAGGACAGTTTCTCTTGTTCGTAGGGGAGGGGGAGGTGGAGGGGGTTTCGCGGTATGTAATATGATACCCCGTCGCACGTGCAAAACTGCAGCGTCAGCTTTTTGAATAACCTTGAACGTCAGCTTTTTGAGTAAAGTTGAACGTGTGATGAGTCATGCGTGATGAGTCATCTGTAATATGATACTTCTTTTCAAGAACAGTTTCTCATGTTCGTAGGGTAGGGGGAAGGGGGAGGGGTGGGGGTTTTGTAATATGATACCCCATAGCAACAGGAATTTCGCACGTGCAAAACTGCAGCGTCAGCTTTTTTGAATAACCTTTCGCGATATCTGACCACCGCCTCTGTTTTCACTCAGACTTTTCATTATCATTTCTTTCCTCTTCTTCATAGAGGTAGTCATAGAATCGAAGAGTCGTAGAATCGCGTCCGAACGTGTTCGAACGTGTTCGAACGTGCTTCTTACCTATGGGGGAGGGGTTGACCTTGATTTTTTCAAAGACTGTTTCCCACGAAAACACGTACACTTTCGTTTAAGACGATTGTCCTGAACGATGTAAGAGTGAGAGAGAGAGAGAGAGAGAGAGAGAGAGAGAGAGAGAGACCGTTCACGATGTAAGGGAGAGAGAGAGAGAGAGAGAGAGAGAGAGAGAGAGAGAGAGACCATTCACGATGTAAGAGAGAGAGTTTTTAATGAACAGAACGGTATAGAGTTTCTCCTTATCTTTTCGACGCGACTACCGCGAAATAGCGCGAGCCCGTTTCAGAGCAGTATAGAGTTTCTTTTTCGATGTAAGATCATGTCCGAACATCTTTTCTAGTATCGCGAGCGGAGATTTCGTTCCCCTCTTTTTTAGAAATTAATACGAATAAGAATTTACGTGCTCAAGATGTTTTGAATCAAGATTTTATGAATAATTTGATTGAATTTGCTGACGGATTCAAGTTACTTAAAAATATTCGTTCATCGCCAAGCATATTGGGAACAAAAAAAGAAAGAGTTACTAGCAATGATCCGTCAATTGAGTAAACCCACTTTCTTTACGACAGTGTCGGCTGCAGAAAGTTACTGGCCTGAGTTATTACAAACATTTATGAAATATCGCGATGGTGGTAAAACATTATCTGTACAAGACGCATTCAATTTGGATTACAATACCGAAACTGATCTAATTAGAAATGATCCCGTTACATGCGCTCGATATTTCGATCATAGAGGCACATAAGCTTATGTGGTTATTAAGACAAAAACAAAGTAATTTCGGAGAATATGAGGTTGTGAATAGTTATGAACGAGTGGAAATTCAGCAACGTGGAAGTCCACATGAACATATGTTTCTGTGGTTGAAATGAGCACCTATGTACAATAGTGTTAAAGATAGACACGATCATATTGGTAACAAAGAATTGATTGATTTAATTGCCCGATTTATCACATATAGATATGACGATAATATTGCATATATTAAATTTCAAATGTACAAAACATAATCATAGTTGTTACAAAGGACAAAAAAATTAGCTACGTCGATTTTATATGCCTTATCCAGTAATGAGAAGAACGATGATTCTTGAACCATTAAATAAAAAAACTGAAATGACGCCTAAATCCTATAAACTTATTGATGAATTAATAAATGAATTTTATAAGAAAAAATAGTTATGAGCTATGATGAAGTAGTTTAAAAAAAAAAACGGATATTTTTAAAAACGATCCCAGCCTTGAAGTAAATATTAATGGTTATAATGCAGATATTTTACAATTATTCGAATCGAATATGGAATTACAGTTTGTACTTGACAAATATTCGGCGGTGAGTTATGTAACCAATTACATTAGTAAAATTGAAGGAGGTTTATCAAAATTATTAAGGGAAGCTGCTATTGATTGTGATAATAAACAATAAGAACGTTAGAGAAAAAATTTCGAAATATTACCAATGCTTTTTAAATAGTAATTTAATGTCTGCACATGAAGCAGCCAATCGTGTTTTATCATTACCTTTACAAAGCAAAGTAGAAAGGCAGTATACATGAATACCAATCCGATATCAGAACGTGTATTAATGTTAAAATCTGAGAATGCTTTAAAAAATTAAATGAAGACTCCACCGAAATTTATATGGATGATATATTTGATAATTATAGTAGAAGAGATATTGATTTACATGATATATGCATCGCTGAGTTTGCAACGAATTATCAAAAAAGATCATGAAAAAAGGAACAAGAGGAAGGTGATGCTGACAATAATGAGGAAATTGACGAAGTAAGTGATTTCAGAATTCGACAGGAAACAGCTATTATTGGATACAGACGATATAAATAAAAAATTTTTATACCTTTTTTTATTTAATAAAAGTATATATTTAGATACTGTGAGTAAAATAAAATTAATAATTTTATATATTTATTAATTACTTAAAATTAATACTTAATAACGTTTTTTCTTTTTGCAGACTCAATGAAGAAACATATATAATCAATACAATTATTTTTTAATAAAAAATCTTATATTCATTACATTAGTTTTTTCATTTTTTTAAATTTATTTTATCACGTTCGAGCGACGATTCTTTCGCGATTCCACAGACATCCATACCACGAGGGTTTGGCGGGATTGTATCCGGATCGACTCCGATCGGTACGTTGCCGCAGTTCACCCCGCAAACGTATCCGCAGGATCTTGACCAGGCGCGATGCTCCGTCATAGGATCATCATCCTCTTCCCATCGAGTCAGCTGTATGCCGCATTCGAAACATTCAACGAAATCCTCATCACCCAGATGGAAAAATCCTGCAGCGGCGAGTTTCTCCGATTGGACGATGTGTGAGTAACGCCAGTCGTGAAAACTTTGTAGTCTGTCGCGTTCGAGACGATAATCGGGTGGTGGTGTTGCGTGATCGGTTGTTGCGACTCTGTGTGAAAAAAAATCAAAAACGTAAAAGGAGGTGTCGTGTTTTACGGTTTTGACTCGCGGGAAAAATTCAAAGATGTAGACGGGTTTTTATAACTGATACTTTACGTGTTTTTATGATTGTTAACCCATGCTCGAAATGTTTGTACTTCGCGCAGACAGCAATGATACGGTTCCGTTTTGACGTTTTTTACCGGTTGCCAACAGTGAAGTCGACACGGTTCGCCGTCGGCAATTTTATACATAGGATCGTGAACTAGTACATCGTATTTCGGACAGTTGAAATCTTCTAAATTTATCGAGTTTATTTGCATTTGCCGAAGGATGTCTCTCTCGAAACATCCACCTTTGTATGCTACGACAGGATTCGCGTAATCACACACAAAATTTCGTATAACTTCAAATATATCGTGTTGTTGATAGTTTTCATAGCCGAAATCCTTAAATGGAATCCCATGCACGAAATTGCTGACATACCATGCAGACTTTTTGTCAGCGTCGGATAAACAACGAAAGTTCCTTCCCAAGCGAAATTCAGAGAGTTCGAACGAGCCGTCGCGACAAACATCGATCATGGCTAATTCTTTGCATATAAATCTTTTTTTCACAATGAATCCGTCCATGTCAATGATGTGAGTAATTTGATCCATCTAAATAAAAGAATGTTTTTTCACTAGATTTTTACATCGTTTTTTAAAAACTTTTTTATTGTACTTACCGTCAAAGAAAAGGGGGAATGCGCGAAGTTGACCGGTCGGATGATAAGATCATATACGCGATGTAACGTCGTATAGCGACTGTGATTGTATACGTTTTTTTATGACGAGTAGCGAGCAATTTATAATGAATACCCCTACCACCATATCTCGCTCTATGGTGGAGGGAGGTGATATTATTACTATAATTTTTTCTTTTTAATAAATACGAGTTTAATTGTATGAGGAGGAGGAGGAGGAGAATTGTTTTTAAATTTTAAAAAATAAGATCACTCACATAATATTATTTCATTTGATAAAGTATATATTTTTTTGTCAACATAACAGCGGTTTAAGTAGTTTTTCGAACAATGTTCATTAATGGACTGTCCTCCACGATGCGGTCATGTATCATCAAGCAGTAGGCTGTTGTCGATCGGGGAACGTTGGTTCGACATTAAAATTCAATTCGCACGTCAATCGTAGCATTTCTTAACGCTTAGTTTTGTCGGGAACAATCGAGAACAACGAGCGGACCATATCGCAGGAAATCCATGTTCAAATACAGTGGACGAAATTTCTATAAGAACTCTACTATTTTTGAACAAAATGTTCAAGTATTTTGATAATACGATTAAAGGAAGGCTAGAAAATAATTAAGGAATATAAGAAAGCAGAAATCAATATTCTGAATCCAAAAGAACTGCTTTATTTTATTGGGTTTAGATCAGACAATGTGACGGTCAGTTCATTAGTTGCAAATTCTTTTGTCTAAACCACTCCGGAGTCTTCTTAGCATTGTGTATCACCGCGTTATCTTGTTGAAAAATAACGTTGTAGTCATGATTTTTTCTCTACAAAGCAAAGAGGTAAAAAATAAGGGAATGAAGAGAAAACAGATGTAACAATCACAAATCGAAAAAATGAATCCTGAAAGTTTCACAATTTTTGATGAATGTATAATGATCACGGACCAGCATATCGAACAAAATAATTATGAATATGCAGCGTCTGCAGAATGTTTCCTCAATGATGGTTATATCTATACTTTAGTAACAGCCGAATGTAAAGAAGTCATAAAACCCGATTGTTATTTTACAAGATAAACATATTAATTTATTTCATGAAATTATGAGCAAAAATCTAAACGAGCGTGGAGTATACAATTTTGCTGAAGATACAGGTAAAGTTCGAGCTTTTGAGTAATTTACAAGAGATCCCTGAACATGAGACGAATATTCAGATAATATACACTGCTGAACTTGGAGAAAAGGTAGTAAAACATTGGATTTGCACAAGATCTGAAGGCAACGGCAATGTACACATTTATGACAGTTTTAATGCTAATGATTTGAACCATGATGTAATAGATTATTTGAATATCCTTTATAAATATAATAAGAAATATATATATTTCACGTCAGGTACAGGTACAGGTACAGGTACAGGTACAGCTACAGCTACAGCTACAGCTACAGGTACACCAACAGGTACAGGTACAGGTACAGGTACAGCTACAGGTACAGGTACAGTATGGCGATTGAACAGTACGCAGTATGCCTGTTGTACAGTACGCAGTATGGCTCTTGTACATCTATCCATGAATCTCTCAAGATCGGTCGATGTATTTCTTTTTACATGTTCACGATTAATATCTTAATATTATCATGAAAGCTTATTCCAAAGTTCTCCTGCCGATCGTCGTCAATGATGTTGTCCATATCGTCTTTTCACCTTCTCCTTCAAGGCATCGAACGTTTGCATTTGCTACTAATCAACAGCACAGGTACAGGTACAGGTACAGGTACAGGTCAGCATAGCTACAGCTACAGCTACAGGTACAGGTACACCAACAGGTACAGGTACAGGTACAGGTACAGCTACAGGTACAGGTACAGTATGGCGATTGAACAGTACGCAGTATGCCTGTTGTACAGTACGCAGTATGGCTCTTGTACATCTATCCATGAATCTCTCAAGATCGGTCGATGTATTTCTTTTTACATGTTCACGATTAATATCTTAATATTATCATGAAAGCTTATTCCAAAGTTCTCCTGCCGATCGTCGTCAATGATGTTGTCCATATCGTCTTTTCACCTTCTCCTTCAAGGCATCGAACGTTTGCATTTGCTACTAATCAACAGCACAGGTACAGGTACAGGTACAGGTACAGGTCAGCATAGCTACAGCTACAGCTACAGGTACAGCAACAGGTACAGGTACAGGTACAGGTACAGCTACAGCTACAGGTACAGGTACAGTATGGCGGTTGAACAGTACGCAGTATGCCTGTTGTACAGTACGCGGTATGGCTGTTGTACAGTATGCAGTATGATTTCTCAAGATATGTCGGTCGGTCGGTCGGTCGGTCGGTCGGTCGGTCGGTCGGTCGGTCGGTCGGTCGGTCGGTCGGTCGGTCGGTCGGTTGGTCGGTTGGTCGGTCGGTCGGTCGGTCGGTCGGTCGGTCGGTCGGTCGGTTGGTCGGTTGGTTGGTTGGTCGGTCGGTCGGTCGGTCATGAAGGCCTATTCCAAAGTTCTCCAGCCGATCGTCATCAGCGATATCGTCTTTTCACCTTCTCCTTCAAGGCCTCGAACGTTTGCATTTGCGACTCATCCACAGCACAGGTACAGGCACAGGTAGAGGTACAGGTACAGGTAAAGGTACAGGTACAGGTACAGGTACAGGTACAGGTACAGTATGGCGGTTGAACAGTACGCAGTATGCCTGTTGTACAGTACGCAGTATGGCTGTTGTACATCTATCCATGAATCTCTCAAGATCGGTCGATGTATTTCTTTTTACATGTTCACGATTAATATCTTAATATTATCATGAAAGCTTATTCCAAAGTTCTCCTGCCGATCGTCGTCAATGATGTTGTCCATATCGTCTTTTCACCTTCTCCTTCAAGGCATCGAACGTTTGCATTTGCTACTAATCAACAGCACAGGTACAGGTACAGGTACAGGTACAGGTCAGCATAGCTACAGCTACAGATACAGGTACAGCAACAGGTACAGCAACAGGTACAGCTACAGGTACAGGTACAGCTACAGCTACAGGTACAGGTACAGTATGGCGGTTGAACAGTACGCAGTATGCCTGTTGTACAGTACGCGGTATGGCTGTTGTACAGTATGCAGTATGATTTCTCAAGATATGTCGGTCGGTCGGTCGGTCGGTCGGTCGGTCGGTCGGTCGGTCGGTTGGTCGGTTGGTCGGTCGGTCGGTCGGTCGGTCGGTCGGTCGGTCGGTCGGTTGGTCGGTTGGTTGGTCGGTCGGTCGGTCGGTCATGAAGGCCTATTCCAAAGTTCTCCAGCCGATCGTCATCAGCGATATCGTCTTTTCACCTTCTCCTTCAAGGCCTCGAACGTTTGCATTTGCGACTCATCCACAGCACAGGTACAGGCACAGGTAGAGATACAGGTACAGGTAAAGGTACAGGTACAGGTACAGGTACAGGTACAGTATGGCGGTTGAACAGTACGCAGTATGCCTGTTGTACAGTACGCAGTATGGCTGTTGTACATCTATCCATGAATCTCTCAAGATCGGTCGATGTATTTCTTTTTACATGTTCACGATTAATATCTTAATATTATCATGAAAGCTTATTCCAAAGTTCTCCTGCCGATCGTCGTCAATGATGTTGTCCATATCGTCTTTTCACCTTCTCCTTCAAGGCATCGAACGTTTGCATTTGCTACTAATCAACAGCACAGGTACAGGTACAGGTACAGGTACAGGTCAGCATAGCTACAGCTACAGATACAGGTACAGCAACAGGTACAGCAACAGGTACAGCTACAGGTACAGGTACAGCTACAGCTACAGGTACAGGTACAGTATGGCGGTTGAACAGTACGCAGTATGCCTGTTGTACAGTACGCGGTATGGCTGTTGTACAGTATGCAGTATGATTTCTCAAGATATGTCGGTCGGTCGGTCGGTCGGTCGGTCGGTCGGTCGGTTGGTCGGTTGGTCGGTCGGTCGGTCGGTCGGTCGGTCGGTCGGTCGGTCGGTTGGTCGGTTGGTTGGTTGGTCGGTCGGTCGGTCGGTCATGAAGGCCTATTCCAAAGTTCTCCAGCCGATCGTCATCAGCGATATCGTCTTTTCACCTTCTCCTTCAAGGCCTCGAACGTTTGCATTTGCGACTCATCCACAGCACAGGTACAGGCACAGGTAGAGGTACAGGTACAGGTAAAGGTACAGGTACAGGTACAGGTACAGGTACAGTATGGCGGTTGAACAGTACGCAGTATGCCTGTTGTACAGTACGCAGTATGGCTGTTGTACATCTATCCATGAATCTCTCAAGATCGGTCGATGTATTTCTTTTTACATGTTCACGATTAATATCTTAATATTATCATGAAAGCTTATTCCAAAGTTCTCCAGCCGATCGTCGTCAATGATGTTGTCCATATCGTCTTTTCACCTTCTCCTTCAAGGCATCGAACGTTTGCATTTGCTACTAATCAACAGCACAGGTACAGGTACAGGTACAGGTACAGGTCAGCATAGCTACAGCTACAGATACAGGTACAGCAACAGGTACAGCTACAGGTACAGGTACAGGTACAGCTACAGGTACAGTATATGTCGTTTGTCGAATCCGAGGTTTCATCCTCGTGTACCGAAAATTTACAATGCCGCACGTTATCGGCAATGCGTTCCGTCTCGCGAACGCATAAAACATTAGAAATAATTTGACTGCACTTCGTGCGGCCAACCTTCATGCCCTGCAAGACTCGAGGTTCATTTCCTATGTCTTGCATAAGGGCGAGGAGATCAGGGGCGATGGAGAGGGCGATGTTATGTTCGGCGAAGAAAGCCGCTTATCTGATTTCGGCGTTTTTAATTTTATCGCCTAATGAAGAATTTATTCCCTTGTTGAAATTTTCGGGTTCGTTAGATGTTTGTACAGGCTCCTCAAGAACGATGTTGTTGTCTCGAGTGTCATTGTCATTATGAAGCAATTGCTTCATATTTTTGATATGAGCCTGCCTGGATGAATGCTTGCGTATTTCTGAAAGTCCGCAATTGAGGATTTTGTTGCAGACTTTGCAGAAGCATTTTGATTCATCGGAAGAAACTTCTTCTAACCAATCCTTCAAAGATTCATCAGCATCATACCAATGATGCTGAAACCTTTTCTTAAACTTTTTAATGGGTACACTTGTCATTATAGCACAACCACAGACCCTTTAAACTTTAAAAGACCCTAATACGATTAAAACTGGTAAAAATGAAACTAAAAGACTTCCGAATGTGAAGACAATCACAAACACAAACACTCCTTATACTAAAAAAGAACGATAGAAGAACAAATTGTCACGCTGCTGTAGCACGTTGCGACCGTTGTGGTGTCAAGATCGCGCGGGATATTAGTCACGCGCAACATCGATACGCAACCGATACACTTTTGTTTCTTGACGTAGGAGGTTTACTATACGCAGATGCGTAGAATAAAGGCGGGATGAATAGTATAACGTATAACGTATAACGTATAACGTATAACGTATAACGTATAACGTATAACGTATAACGTATAACGTATAACGTATAACGTATAACGTATAACGTATAACGTATAACGTATAACGTATAACGTATAACGTATAACGTATAACGTATAACGTATAACGTATAACGTATAACGTATAACGTATAACGTATAACGTATAACGTATAACGTATAACGTATAACGTATAACGTATAACGTATAACGTATAACGTATAACGTATAACGTATAACGTATAACGTATAACGTATAACGTATAACGTATAACGTATAACGTATAACGTATAACGTATAACGTATAACGTATAACGTATAACGTATAACGTATAACGTATAACGTATAACGTATAACGTATAACGTATAACGTATAACGTATAACGTATAACGTATAACGTATAACGTATAACGTATAACGTATAACGTATAACGTATAACGTATAACGTATAACGTATAACGTATAACGTATAACGTATAACGTATAACGTATAACGTATAACGTATAACGTATAACGTATAACGTATAACGTATAACGTATAACGTATAACGTATAACGTATAACGTATAACGTATAACGTATAACGTATAACGTATAACGTATAACGTATAACGTATAACGTATAACGCGTATATAACGTATATGTCGCGTATATGACGTATATGTCGCATATATAACGTATGTGACGCGTATATAACGTATATGTCGCGTATATGACGTATATGTCGCATATATAACGTATGTGACGCGTATAAAACGCATATGACGTGTATAATAACGTTATACGTTATACGTTATACGTTATACGTTATACGTTATACGTTATACGTTATACGTTATACGTTATACGTTATACGTTATACGTTATACGTTATACGTTATACGTTATACGTTATACGTTATACGTTATACGTTATACGTTATACGTTATACGTTATACGTTATACGTTATACGTTATACGTTATACGTTATACGTTATACGTTATACGTTATACGTTATACGTTATACGTTATACGTTATACGTTATACGTTATACGTTATACGTTATACGTTATACGTTATACGTTATACGTTATACGTTATACGTTATACGTTATACGTTATACGTTATACGTTATACGTTATACGTTATACGTTATACGTTATACGTTATACGTTATACGTTATACGTTATACGTTATACGTTATACGTTATACGTTATACGTTATACGTTATACGTTATACGTTATACGTTATACGTTATACGTTATACGTTATACGTTATACGTTATACGTTATACGTTATACGTTATACGTTATACGTTATACGTTATACGTTATACGTTATACGTTATACGTTATACGTTATACGTTATACGTTATACGTTATACGTTATACGTTATACGTTATACTATTCATCCCGCCTTTATTCTACGCATCTGCGTATAGTAAACCTCCTACGTCAAGAAACAAAAGTGTATCGGTTGCGTATCGATGTTGCGCGTGACTAATATCCCGCGCGATCTTGACACCACAACGGTCGCAACGTGCTACAGCAGCGTGACAATTTGTTCTTCTATCGTTCTTTTTTAGTATAAGGAGTGTTTGTGTTTGTGATTGTCTTCACATTCGGAAGTCTTTTAGTTTCATTTTTACCAGTTTTAATCGTATTAGGGTCTTTTAAAGTTTAAAGGGTCTGTGGTTGTGCTATAATGACAAGTGTACCCATTAAAAAGTTTAAGAAAAGGTTTCAGCATCATTGGTATGATGCTGATGAATCTTTGAAGGATTGGTTAGAAGAAGTTTCTTCCGATGAATCAAAATGCTTCTGCAAAGTCTGCAACAAAATCCTCAATTGCGGACTTTCAGAAATACGCAAGCATTCATCCAGGCAGGCTCATATCAAAAATATGAAGCAATTGCTTCATAATGACAATGACACTCGAGACAACAACATCGTTCTTGAGGAGCCTGTACAAACATCTAACGAACCCGAAAATTTCAACAAGGGAATAAATTCTTCATTAGGCGATAAAATTAAAAACGCCGAAATCAGATAAGCGGCTTTCTTCGCCGAACATAACATCGCCCTCTCCATCGCCCCTGATCTCCTCGCCCTTATGCAAGACATAGGAAATGAACCTCGAGTCTTGCAGGGCATGAAGGTTGGCCGCACGAAGTGCAGTCAAATTATTTCTAATGTTTTATGCGTTCGCGAGACGGAACGCATTGCCGATAACGTGCGGCATTGTAAATTTTCGGTACACGAGGATGAAACCTCGGATTCGACAAACGACATATACTGTACCTGTAGCTGTACCTGTACCTGTACCTGTAGCTGTACCTGTTGCTGTACCTGTATCTGTAGCTGTAGCTATGCTGACCTGTACCTGTACCTGTACCTGTACCTGTGCTGTTGATTAGTAGCAAATGCAAACGTTCGATGCCTTGAAGGAGAAGGTGAAAAGACGATATGGACAACATCATTGACGACGATCGGCTGGAGAACTTTGGAATAAGCTTTCATGATAATATTAAGATATTAATCGTGAACATGTAAAAAGAAATACATCGACCGATCTTGAGAGATTCATGGATAGATGTACAACAGCCATACTGCGTACTGTACAACAGGCATACTGCGTACTGTTCAACCGCCATACTGTACCTGTACCTGTACCTGTACCTGTACCTGTACCTTTACCTGTACCTGTACCTCTACCTGTGCCTGTACCTGTGCTGTGGATGAGTCGCAAATGCAAACGTTCGAGGCCTTGAAGGAGAAGGTGAAAAGACGATATCGCTGATGACGATCGGCTGGAGAACTTTGGAATAGGCCTTCATGACCGACCGACCGACCGACCAACCAACCGACCAACCGACCGACCGACCGACCGACCGACCGACCGACCGACCGACCAACCGACCAACCGACCGACCGACCGACCGACCGACCGACCGACCGACCGACCGACCGACCGACCGACCGACATATCTTGAGAAATCATACTGCATACTGTACAACAGCCATACCGCGTACTGTACAACAGGCATACTGCGTACTGTTCAACCGCCATACTGTACCTGTACCTCTACCTGTGCCTGTACCTGTGCTGTGGATGAGTCGCAAATGCAAACGTTCGAGGCCTTGAAGGAGAAGGTGAAAAGACGATATCGCTGATGACGATCGGCTGGAGAACTTTGGAATAGGCCTTCATGACCGACCGACCGACCGACCAACCAACCGACCAACCGACCGACCGACCGACCGACCGACCGACCGACCGACCGACCAACCGACCAACCGACCGACCGACCGACCGACCGACCGACCGACCGACCGACCGACATATCTTGAGAAATCATACTGCATACTGTACAACAGCCATACCGCGTACTGTACAACAGGCATACTGCGTACTGTTCAACCGCCATACTGTACCTGTACCTGTAGCTGTAGCTGTACCTGTACCTGTACCTGTACCTGTTGCTGTACCTGTAGCTGTAGCTGTAGCTATGCTGACCTGTACCTGTACCTGTACCTGTACCTGTGCTGTTGATTAGTAGCAAATGCAAACGTTCGATGCCTTGAAGGAGAAGGTGAAAAGACGATATGGACAACATCATTGACGACGATCGGCAGGAGAACTTTGGAATAAGCTTTCATGATAATATTAAGATATTAATCGTGAACATGTAAAAAGAAATACATCGACCGATCTTGAGAGATTCATGGATAGATGTACAACAGCCATACTGCGTACTGTACAACAGGCATACTGCGTACTGTTCAATCGCCATACTGTACCTGTACCTGTAGCTGTACCTGTACCTGTACCTGTACCTGTTGGTGTACCTGTAGCTGTAGCTGTAGCTGTAGCTGTACCTGTACCTGTACCTGTACCTGTACCTGTACCTGACGTGAAATATATATATTTCTTATTATATTTATAAAGGATATTCAAATAATCTATTACATCATGGTTCAAATCATTAGCATTAAAACTGTCATAAATGTGTACATTGCCGTTGCCTTCAGATCTTGTGCAAATCCAATGTTTTACTACCTTTTCTCCAAGTTCAGCAGTGTATATTATCTGAATATTCGTCTCATGTTCAGGGATCTCTTGTAAATTACTCAAAAGCTCGAACTTTACCTGTATCTTCAGCAAAATTGTATACTCCACGCTCGTTTAGATTTTTGCTCATAATTTCATGAAATAAATTAATATGTTTATCTTGTAAAATAACAATCGGGTTTTATGACTTCTTTACATTCGGCTGTTACTAAAGTATAGATATAACCATCATTGAGGAAACATTCTGCAGACGCTGCATATTCATAATTATTTTGTTCGATATGCTGGTCCGTGATCATTATACATTCATCAAAAATTGTGAAACTTTCAGGATTCATTTTTTCGATTTGTGATTGTTACATCTGTTTTCTCTTCATTCTCTTATTTTTTACCTCTTTGCTTTGTAGAGGAAAAATCATGACTACAACGTTATTTTTCAACAAGATAACGCGGTGATACACAATGCTAAGAAGACTCCGGAGTGGTTTAGACAAAAGAATTTGCAACTAATGAACTGACCGTCACATTGTCTGATCTAAACCCAATAAAATAAAGCAGTTCTTTTGGATTCAGAATATTGATTTCTGCTTTCTTATATTCCTTAATTATTTTCTAGCCTTCCTTTAATCGTATTATCAAAATACTTGAACATTTTGTTCAAAAATAGTAGAGTTCTTATAGAAATTTCGTCCACTGTATTTGAACATGGATTTCCTGCGATATGGTCCGCTCGTTGTTCTCGATTGTTCCCCGACAAAACTAAGCGTTAAGAAATGCTACGATTGACGTGCGAATTGAATTTTAATGTCGAACCAACGTTCCCCGATCGACAACAGCCTACTGCTTGATGATACATGACCGCATCGTGGAGCACAGTCCATTAATGAACATTGTTCGAAAAACTACTTAAACCGCTGTTATGTTGACAAAAAAATATATACTTTATCAAATGAAATAATATTATGTGAGTGATCTTATTTTTTAAAATTTAAAAACAATTCTCCTCCTCCTCCTCCTCATACAATTAAACTCGTATTTATTAAAAAGAAAAAATTATAGTAATAATATCACCTCCCTCCACCATAGAGCGAGATATGGTGGTAGGGGTATTCATTATAAATTGCTCGCTACTCGTCATAAAAAAACGTATACAATCACAGTCGCTATACGACGTTACATCGCGTATATGATCTTATCATCCGACCGGTCAACTTCGCGCATTCCCCCTTTTCTTTGACGGTAAGTACAATAAAAAAGTTTTTAAAAAACGATGTAAAAATCTAGTGAAAAAACATTCTTTTATTTAGATGGATCAAATTACTCACATCATTGACATGGACGGATTCATTGTGAAAAAAAGATTTATATGCAAAGAATTAGCCATGATCGATGTTTGTCGCGACGGCTCGTTCGAACTCTCTGAATTTCGCTTGGGAAGGAACTTTCGTTGTTTATCCGACGCTGACAAAAAGTCTGCATGGTATGTCAGCAATTTCGTGCATGGGATTCCATTTAAGGATTTCGGCTATGAAAACTATCAACAACACGATATATTTGAAGTTATACGAAATTTTGTGTGTGATTACGCGAATCCTGTCGTAGCATACAAAGGTGGATGTTTCGAGAGAGACATCCTTCGGCAAATGCAAATAAACTCGATAAATTTAGAAGATTTCAACTGTCCGAAATACGATGTACTAGTTCACGATCCTATGTATAAAATTGCCGACGGCGAACCGTGTCGACTTCACTGTTGGCAACCGGTAAAAAACGTCAAAACGGAACCGTATCATTGCTGTCTGCGCGAAGTACAAACATTTCGAGCATGGGTTAACAATCATAAAAACACGTAAAGTATCAGTTATAAAAACCCGTCTACATCTTTGAATTTTTCCCGCGAGTCAAAACCGTAAAACACGACACCTCCTTTTACGTTTTTGATTTTTTTTCACACAGAGTCGCAACAACCGATCACGCAACACCACCACCCGATTATCGTCTCGAACGCGACAGACTACAAAGTTTTCACGACTGGCGTTACTCACACATCGTCCAATCGGAGAAACTCGCCGCTGCAGGATTTTTCCATCTGGGTGATGAGGATTTCGTTGAATGTTTCGAATGCGGCATACAGCTGACTCGATGGGAAGAGGATGATGATCCTATGACGGAGCATCGCGCCTGGTCAAGATCCTGCGGATACGTTTGCGGGGTGAACTGCGGCAACGTACCGATCGGAGTCGATCCGGATACAATCCCGCCAAACCCTCGTGGTATGGATGTCTGTGGAATCGCGAAAGAATCGTCGCTCGAACGTGATAAAATAAATTTAAAAAAATGAAAAAACTAATGTAATGAATATAAGATTTTTTATTAAAAAATAATTGTATTGATTATATATGTTTCTTCATTGAGTCTGCAAAAAGAAAAAACGTTATTAAGTATTAATTTTAAGTAATTAATAAATATATAAAATTATTAATTTTATTTTACTCACAGTATCTAAATATATACTTTTATTAAATAAAAAAAGGTATAAAAATTTTTTATTTATATCGTCTGTATCCAATAATAGCTGTTTCCTGTCGAATTCTGAAATCACTTACTTCGTCAATTTCCTCATTATTGTCAGCATCACCTTCCTCTTGTTCCTTTTTTCATGATCTTTTTTGATAATTCGTTGCAAACTCAGCGATGCATATATCATGTAAATCAATATCTCTTCTACTATAATTATCAAATATATCATCCATATAAATTTCGGTGGAGTCTTCATTTAATTTTTTAAAGCATTCTCAGATTTTAACATTAATACACGTTCTGATATCGGATTGGTATTCATGTATACTGCCTTTCTACTTTGCTTTGTAAAGGTAATGATAAAACACGATTGGCTGCTTCATGTGCAGACATTAAATTACTATTTAAAAAGCATTGGTAATATTTCGAAATTTTTTCTCTAACGTTCTTATTGTTTATTATCACAATCAATAGCAGCTTCCCTTAATAATTTTGATAAACCTCCTTCAATTTTACTAATGTAATTGGTTACATAACTCACCGCCGAATATTTGTCAAGTACAAACTGTAATTCCATATTCGATTCGAATAATTGTAAAATATCTGCATTATAACCATTAATATTTACTTCAAGGCTGGGATCGTTTTTAAAAATATCCGTTTTTTTTTTTAAACTACTTCATCATAGCTCATAACTATTTTTTCTTATAAAATTCATTTATTAATTCATCAATAAGTTTATAGGATTTAGGCGTCATTTCAGTTTTTTTATTTAATGGTTCAAGAATCATCGTTCTTCTCATTACTGGATAAGGCATATAAAATCGACGTAGCTAATTTTTTTGTCCTTTGTAACAACTATGATTATGTTTTGTACATTTGAAATTTAATATATGCAATATTATCGTCATATCTATATGTGATAAATCGGGCAATTAAATCAATCAATTCTTTGTTACCAATATGATCGTGTCTATCTTTAACACTATTGTACATAGGTGCTCATTTCAACCACAGAAACATATGTTCATGTGGACTTCCACGTTGCTGAATTTCCACTCGTTCATAACTATTCACAACCTCATATTCTCCGAAATTACTTTGTTTTTGTCTTAATAACCACATAAGCTTATGTGCCTCTATGATCGAAATATCGAGCGCATGTAACGGGATCATTTCTAATTAGATCAGTTTCGGTATTGTAATCCAAATTGAATGCGTCTTGTACAGATAATGTTTTACCACCATCGCGATATTTCATAAATGTTTGTAATAACTCAGGCCAGTAACTTTCTGCAGCCGACACTGTCGTAAAGAAAGTGGGTTTACTCAATTGACGGATCATTGCTAGTAACTCTTTCTTTTTTTGTTCCCAATATGCTTGGCGATGAACGAATATTTTTAAGTAACTTGAATCCGTCAGCAAATTCAATCAAATTATTCATAAAATCTTGATTCAAAACATCTTGAGCACGTAAATTCTTATTCGTATTAATTTCTAAAAAAGAGGGGAACGAAATCTCCGCTCGCGATACTAGAAAAGATGTTCGGACATGATCTTACATCGAAAAGAAACTCTATACTGCTCTGAAACGGGCTCGCGCTATTTCGCGGTAGTCGCGTCGAAAAGATAAGGAGAAACTCTATACCGTTCTGTTCATTAAAAACTCTCTCTCTTACATCGTGAATGGTCTCTCTCTCTCTCTCTCTCTCTCTCTCTCTCTCCCTTATATCGTGAACGGTCTCTCTCTCTCTCTCTCACTCTTACATCGTTCAGGACAATCGTCTTAAACGAAAGTGTACGTGTTTTCGTGGGAAACAGTCTTTGAAAAAATCAAGGTCAACCCCTCCCCCATAGGTAAGAAGCACGTTCGAACACGTTCGGACGCGATTCTACGACTCTTCGATTCTATGACTACCTCTATGAAGAAGAGGAAAGAAATGATAATGAAAAGACTGAGTGAAAACAGAGGCGGTGGTCAGATATCGCGAAAGGTTATTCAAAAAAGCTGACGCTGCAGTTTTGCACGTGCGAAATTCCTGTTGCTATGGGGTATCATATTACAAAACCCCCACCCCTCCCCCTTCCCCCTACCCTACGAACATGAGAAACTGTTCTTGAAAAGAAGTATCATATTACAGATGACTCATCACGCATGACTCATCACACGTTCAACTTTACTCAAAAAGCTGACGTTCAAGGTTATTCAAAAAGCTGACGCTGCAGTTTTGCACGTGCGACGGGGTATCATATTACATACCGCGAAACCCCCTCCACCTCCCCCTACCCTACGAACATGAGAAACTGTCCTTGAAAATATGTATCATATTACAGATGACTCATCACACGTTCAACTTTACTCAAAAAGCTGACGTTCAAGGTTATTCAAAAAAGCTGACGCTGCAGTTTTGCACGTGCGACGGGGTATCATATTACATACTGCGAAACCCCCTCCACCTCCCCCTCCCCTACGAACACGAGAAACTGTCCTTGAAAAGAAGTATCATATTACAGATGACTCATCACTCATGACTCATCACACGTTCAACTTTACTCAAAAAGCTGACGCTGCAGTTTTGCATGTGCGAGATACCCCCTCCCCCTCCCCCTCACCCGCAAATATGGTCGGGCAATAAGGTAATCCCCCACCCCCTTCACCGCAAAATTTGGTTGTGTTATAAGCTAAGTTAGTATGGAACAGAACCGACTTTTTCAGCTGCGTCGGTAAGGTAGGAATCTACCTACAATGATAACTGTGAGTTAGAACCGGCCTATACATACTACTCACATATCGCGGTTTTTCCATTTGTTGAGCCGTTTTTATCGCCCATGTATGCTTCGTAGTCGTCTGTAGTAGAGGATATTCGAACAGATCCCACGATCGAAAACTCATGCTAATCGGTCTGTCACTGTCTAAAATACGTAACATGGACAGCTTATGTATTTCGTCCAATGCGACGTGTGGCATTCGCCATTGAATTTTGTACAGATCCAGAATAGGTTTCACGTTGTCGGAAGGACTGAATAACGCGTTTGCGTCGGTACGCGAGCGGATCAAAATCAATTCGTGTCGAGCATTTATCACAACACGTTTGTAATCTTCGCAGAAACCTAATAAAACGCTCATAGGCACGCAAAAGTTGAAATTAATCGCAGCCGTGGTCGTTGCCGTTTGCTTCCGCCGATCATGGTCATACAGACAACCAGCGTTGGACAACGCGTCGCTTCTCGTTTTGGACAGACTCACATAATTCTTCAGAGTTGTCGTTGCACCAGGATTTCTGGACCGATCGATTTCCACTCCGTTCAATTCATAGCGTATTTCTTCGAACATAAACACAACGGCGTTGTTCTCGAGAGTCGCCGCATCGATGGAGGACTCTCCTGCTCCAACCGGTAATTCGAGTTTTCCCGGTAAACTAAGTTTTCCCTCAACGTATAGGAAGCTTTTACACGGAAGCGTGTACAGGTCTTGTTGTTGAATGGGTATCCGTATTTCATCACTGTTTTCAAACGTCGTGTTGGCGTACGGATTGTACGTGTGCAGCTCAATCTTCGTTATGCGATTGTCGAAAACCGGTGCTTCGGAGATGTTCAAAATGTCGTTGAACATGATTGTGTGTTTTTCCTCTCACTTTTTAACAATAAATCCCAAAGATCGTAGATACTTTGCGTTTTCCACGGTTAATTTCTTACGTATCGGCGACTTTACGTTTTTTTTCACGGTTACTTTCTTGCGAATCAATGTGCTGCTGCTGCTGCTGGTGTTGTTCAACGTATGGAATGTCGTATTGTTATGAATTAGCATTGCTTCGTCGTACGTGTAGTCGCACCGTGATTTCTTCACCTCGAAAATCAATCAAACGTCCGGATTGGTCAACTATGCGAATCGCTAAATCGTCAATTACTCGTGCAACGATTGGAAGGTAAATGACTCGTGCGGGCGTTTCCGATAATTTATACCCTGGTGGTACCTGAGGCGCGAACTCATGTATCGTGTGAACGAGTTTACCATTGTCGTATGATCCGGTGGTTACGTTGCATTCCACTCGTACGATATTCACGTTGATGATATTCACAGGTGCGTTCGACGTGTGCCACGCGTTCGGCGGCAAAACACGATTCAAGGAAAATCCCAGAATAGATCCCACGTTGCGAGGCTTTGTAAAGTTTATTTGATACTTGCTTATAATTTCGCTTTTCATGGTGTTGTTGTTCGCTCGTAGGACCAGCGGATATTCGATATCGGAGGCGGCGGATGACTTGTCAACATTTTTGGGGGGATATCGCGCGTGTATTTCACGTCTAAAGTACGCGTTGATTGCTTCCAATTCGTACGAACCGTCGGAGATGACGATCTCCTCGTCTTTTTCACCGAAGTTGAATCGATTGTTTCCGATGTTGGCGCTGATGTTTGGTATCGTGTAATAAGTTTGTAAATCAAGCAATCCCAGCTCGTATTCGCCATTGGTCAGATCTATGGGCGGAAAGTACTTGGACGATAGTATGCTGCTTCTCCCCGACAACGTGAGCGTAAATGACTTTTTCGCATGCATCGTGCAGAGAGAGGCTCTTTCCAGAGAATTTAGAATGTAGTTTCTCGGAGAAATTGCACGCACAATTGCCCACACAAGCTTTCGTCGTAGTTTTGAAAACGTTCGTGGTTATATAAGATCGTCGCGTTCGCGCCGAAATAGCGAATCAGCTCAATCGGCGGTCGAAGATTTCCAAAACTATCAAAATATTTGACGCGCGAGCCGCGTTTTATATAGGCGACCCAGTGCGTTCCCGGTCCACGACTATTATCTAGATTGACTATACCCCGCTCGTTTACCCACGCGCGCAGCGGCAAATCGTCACGCATAAAAACTCCGCGAAAATACGGTAATCCTTTACAGATGATCATCAATTCGATATCTGTCGTTGTGTTGTCTTTCTTCGTTTTTTTTTTTTTTTTTTCCCTCTTTAAACCTTTTCCATGCTTGTACGGTGTGAGATATACTCCGCGACCCTCCATGGCACGATTGTGTCGCTCCGCTTCTTGCAATTGTTTCTTCGCAGTTTTCGCAGCGTTTATGACTTTGACTACTCCTGCGGCACCACCTGTCAATGCTCCTATAGCCGACAAAGCAGGTAGCAGCAACGGCAGAAAACCACCGCATTTGGCGATTGGGAGAATTCGTTGTTTTTTTCTCTTTTCACCTTTTTTCTTTGTCAGACCCATGCCCAATTTCGTTTTAGCTTTCATGGCTGCCAACACAGCGGCCGCAGACACCTTCTCTCCCAACGTTGCGTCCCCAGACGTTACTCGATGCAGCGCTCGATCTGCCAAAAAGCTGTCGGCTGCGTGACGATTTCCAAGATCCTTGTATCGTGAATACGCTATATCGTGTTCGCGACAGGCTGCATCCAACGGATTGATTCCTCGATCCCCACGAGCTAATCGAGCGGTCAGTTTCGTACCAGGACCGCAGAATTGATAACCGGGTATATGTAATTCGGACGGCAACGCGTTTATAGCTCTGTTTAAGAATCCCTTACCCGTATGCGAACCGAGACACCGTTTTGAACGATGATTCACACGCATGAGCTACATTTTTCTGTTCTCTCTTTTAAAATTTTTCTGCGCTCTCTCTCTTTAAAAGAAGCGAACCCTTTAGGGTGACTGATACTAATGGTGTTCGAGCTGTCGTATAAATACTACCCACCCCACCCCCTCATCGAATCAATCAGAACATGCGTTTTGTAAGGCAATCTTTGGATATTTGTGTTCCAACGAGTCGCGCGTTCGACGATTGCGACGAGACGATGCGGAAACATGGATCATTGTTACCAGGCAATGTACGATGCGTCATAAGCGGTCCGTCAGGATGTGGTAAAACGAACGTTATGGTTAGCCTGCTGGAGAGCGCGAACGGGCTACGATTCGCCAATGTCTACGTGTACTCGAAATCGCTGAATCAGCCAAAATATCGATACTTGAGCAAACTGTTCTCATCCGTGGGGAAGGATGTGGGATACTTCGCGTTCGCGGACAACGCCGACGTAATCCTCCCCACAGAGGCACGGCCCGATTCGATATTTATCTTCGACGACGTGGCGTGCGACGAGCAGGATATCATGAGAGAGTATTTCGCGATGGGTAGACATTCGCACATCGATTGCTTCTACCTGGGTCAGTCGTACGCGAGAATACCTAAACATTTAATTCGTGACAATGCCAATCTGTTGATTCTGTTCAAACAGGATACCATGAATTTACGTCACATTCATCAGGATCATGTAAATACCGATATGTCGTTCGAGACGTTTAGCACGTTATGTGCGAATTGTTGGCGAAAGAAGTATGGATTTCTCGTAATCGATAAAGACAGCCCTGCGAATCGCGGTCGTTACAGACGTGGATTTAACGAGTTTGTCGTACTGTAGCTAATACAGTTGCTTGATAAGAGTCGTCGGTGCTGTATCGTGGCTGTAATCTCTCTCTCTCTTGCGCAACTAATATGTCAGCCAAAAAGGAAAAGAAGGAGAAGCTGCGAGCTTCGATCGTGAACGAAATAGCGAAGACCAGCGATACCATACGTAAAAAGTATTTAGCGTTGAAAGTTGGGAAAATGACGGCTGAGACGAATTTGCGAACGACTTTACAACCGATCGTTGTACCGTTGAAACAAATAGTTCAAAATACGACTACTGACAAACCGAACGATAACGTGTTCTCAGATATTAAGGAAACACCATCACCATCCCACCTACGAAACAAAAGAAGATTCTCGGATATTATGGGAACGCCATCATCCTCTGTGAAAAAAAGAAGAAGAATAAATAAGAATGGGAATAAGAAAAAGAACGACGAAACTGATGTAACGCCCACCTCGAAAAAAATATATCTCGATGACGATGATGACGACTATGAGGACGATGAAATCGAATCAACGACTACGGTACCACGACAAGATACCTTCGAATCACCATGCACGGTATGTTTGGAATCTTCAATGCGTAATATTTTTGAAAATCCGGAAACTCACCCGGAGGAAAATCAACATCTATCCGAGAATCTTGGACCGTTGGCGCACCAATATTTAAAAAAATTTTTTACCGGACCAACGAAAAATTCTGACAACGTGTACGGAGTGTGTTTGAAAGATGATAAGCTGATGTTGGGAAATTCAACGTTCGAGGTGGACAGCAACGATGATATCATCGTTAAGGGGGTACGATACAAAGGAACTCGCGGTCTTTACGAATTGATATTCAGCAGAATACCTGATGAGCAGCTGTACACCGAGGACGATAAGGACGCGTACAAAAGTATTCTCATTCTTACGCATGCGCATCGACGCAGGAATCAAGTAATGGGAAACAGAGGTTACAAGTATAAGAATATTATAGGACCGTTGTTTTCGTCGCGAGGTGGGAGAGGGATTGAGCTTCCAACTTCTATGCGTGTGACCAACAATCCGATCGATTACGTGCATTGGGACGATCCAAACGAACTCGTCGATCGTCTGAAATTGTTAACCGCTTCGAAGAACGCCGGTCATTCTAACCATGACAATGAAATAATGTCGATAATCGAAGAACTTCGCGAAGCCGGTATAATTATAAATTAAATCGCGTGCGTTCGTTGAGTTAGTGACGAATGAAATGTCGATCGATGAAATTGTTACGGCTCGATAGAATGCGCGTTCGTCTTAATTGTTGCGAAACGAATCAAACGATATCCTCGGGAGGAGACGACGACGGTGAAAGCTGGAACTTGAGATTTCAAAGTCTATGGATAAAACTGGATGAGATATTTCAACGAATACTGTGGGTCGAAGAGCAGGTAAAACGGTTGTGCAAGCGATACGAGTTGGCGATAATCGAAGAAGAAGAAGAAGAAGAAGATTAACTTAATCGAAAAAAATGTCTATCGACAAATTTGGTAGGGTGCTTCGCGAAGCGGGCAAAAGCGAGTCGAATGTTTCTTCAATTTTCTATCCCGACGTTCTGAAAAGTTATGTGCGCGATAACGCTATATGTTTGAACGATGACGCTAAATTGTACGATGCGAAAGATATGAGGATTGGGCACGTGGCGAATCCTGAGGCAAACGATCACACTGCGACCAAACTATACGTGGACACGCTTAACGCGAAGCTCGAGTTCGAGATCATGAAAACACTGGTCAAAGAACTGAAATCCGCTAAAGAGACGATAAAGTCTGAAATATTAGCTAAACAGAATGAAGACTTGAAAACTGTTAAAGAAACGATAAAGTTTGAAATACTGACTACGATACAAGGCGTTCGATACGATGTAGATGAAAATATGAGATCGATCGATTCACGTATCGATGTGAAAATTGATAATTCGGATGAGTCGCAAACGCTCGAGGTCTTGAAGGAGAAGGTAAAAAGACGATATTAACAACATCGTTGACAACGATCGGCTGGAGAACTTCAGAATAAGCTTTCATGACCAACCGACCAACCGACCGATCGACCGACCGACCGACCGACCGACCGACCGATCTTGACAGATCCATAGATAGATGTACAACAACCATCATACTGTGCATGCACATGTACCTGTCCTGTACCGTCACGTATTATCAATATTAAGTAAAAAATAAGGAAGGGGAAATATACTGAGAAATTTGAAGATTTAAAAGAAAAACAGTATATATGTGAAACGCGATAAAGTATATGCGCAGATACGACGTATTGAGCAGCGAGAGCGCTGACGCTTCAATGACTAAGAGAGAGCGAGACAATAGCGACGATGAGTAAAGAAAACGTGGTGGAAGAGCTGCATGCTCCGGCGAGACGTTTTTACCCGCGTAGACGCGTGATCGTGCGAGGATTCGATGATCTTTGGCAAGCCGATATCGTTGAAGTTCAAAACTACGCGCGAAACAATCGCGGGCATCGATATATTCTCACGATAATCGATGTATTTAGCAAATACGCATGGACGGTTCCTTTGAAGAGTAAAAATGCGAGCGACGTATGTAAAGCTTTCTCGTCAGCGTTGGAGAAGTATGGCAGAGCCCCGAACAACTTGCAGACCGACATGGGGAAAGAATTCTACAATTCAACGTTCCAAGAATATCTGAGGAAACGTAACATCCACCATTATTCAACGTTTAGCCCTATGAAAGCATCCGTCGTGGAACGTTTCAATCGTACGCTGAAGAACAGCATGTGGAAATTTTTCTCGTTGAGCGGAAAATATCGCTGGATCGATGCTCTTCCCACGTTGACTGAGGACTACAATAATCGAAAACATCGTACCATCCGTATGCGACCCACCGACGTGAACCGTAAAAATGCCGAGCACCTTCTGTCCACCGTGTACAACAACGTGAAGATTGCTGGTCCTGCCAAATTCAAGGTTAATGATTACGTGCGCGTCAGCAAGTTCAAAACCCTATTTGACAAAGGATACACGCCAAACTGGTCAACCGAAATATTCAAGATTATCACGGTGAAACTAACGAATCCCGTCACGTACCTCTTGGCTGACTCGAAAGGCAAACCTATCGCCGGAGGATTTTACGAACATGAGATACGCGCGGCAAAATATCCTGACGTATACTTAGTTGAAAAAATATTGCGCAGAAAAGGAAATAAAGTATACGTAAAATGGTTGGGAATGGACGCGTCACATAATTCATGGATATCTAAAACGAACATACTTTAATTGTATTTTATACGTAAGATAATTAATTTCTCTCTAAACGACTATACTTCATATGTAGAAGTTGCGATAATTCATTTCTTCTATAGGAATTGTAAAAAAATGTATTTTTACAATAAAATAAAATACAAAGAGATGTTCTTAAATAATTTTTAAAAATAATGTATCGTTGCAAGACCTTCTCCAATAATTTCACACACTATACAGGTATAGCACATGTACAGGGTATAGCGTATGTACAGTACGGAGTACTGTCTCTCTGTCTCTGTCTGTCAGTCCGTCTCTGTCAGTCTGTCTCTGTCTGTCAGTCTGTCTGTAATTTAAATAAACTTCTTGCAGTCTAGTAATGTGTGGTAGCTAACTTCCTACTCTCGCCACAAGATGAGGCAGAAAGCAACATTGTCACTATCCTTTCTCGCTAGTACATGATCCGTCAGCGATTTGCATATATACCGTCCTCAACCGTCTACTATGAAGATAACTCTCTTCTACAGTTGACTTAGGTGTACACATAAGGCCCCAACCGTCCGTTTACTGGTAGAAATTCTTAATGAAATAAGACTCGTGTGTTTCGACACAATATTGGCTGGTTGGGGGCCTTATGTGTACACCTAACTCAATTGTAGAAGAGAGTTATCTTCTGCTAAGATGAATAAAATAAAATACAAAGAGATATTCTTAAATAATTTTTATTTTTAAAATAATATATCGTTACAAAAAGACCTCCAATAATTTTTACACACATTATATTTGTTTTTAACCTATCTGTTTTTGCGCAAACGCCTCGGCCGCAATGATATCAGCGCACGAAACCATCAGTTCACAATCGATCAGCGAATTTTGATCGAAAGATTCGCTCTCGACCATCGCTTTCATGATATTCTTCGCGTCGCTATCCTTCACCGCAACAACGAAATTCGTAAATTTAACAGCAATCGTGGGAACATTATCAATCAACCATGAATACATGTTGTGCACGCAGAATTCGAGGTTGTACAAGTTACGCATAGTTTTTTCCGTGATATACAGAGCTGTGAACTGATTTGATAATTTGACTAGATTCATACCATCGATATTAAGTGTTTGAAATGCTAAATCATCACTCATTTTTCGCTTCTGTTTCTGCATAGACGGCAAAAGTAAATCGGAAATACATTCCTTCGTGCGCAATAACTCTGTCCACGCGTCCAGGAAAAACGTAATTTCATTACCACGGTTATCCCCTATAGCTAGTTCCACGCAAATATCGTTGCCAACGCGCGCACCAATTTCAAAGTATTTAAAATAATTGCCAGCTATGGAGTATCTTCGACTCAAGACCCGTGCGCTGTGCAAACTCCTCGACGATGGCGGTTGCATCATTGATGATTGTGAAATGGGGTTGTTGAGAAAACTCTCGCACGATGACGGTGACGGCTGTATCATCGATGATCGGGAAATGGGGCTGTTGTTGAAAAAACCCTCGCACGACGACGTTGACGGCTGTATCATCGATGATCGTGAAATGGGCTGCTGTTGAGAAACCCTGCAACAGATTTTTAAAAAAATTAGACGTTTTTTATAAATTACTTTTCCACAATTATTTTCATCTTTCTACTTACATATTATTTAGTCTCCTCTTTTTGTGCGGCTCCTCAACGTTCGAACGATTACATTCAGCAGGCGAATAACGGTTGTAATACATCGTGCGGTCTATGTTTTAGCAGTCTACGTTTTTAGCGATGGTTGTCTCGATCTGAAGTGTAACGCTTGGAATACGATGTTTTTATAGGATGTCTCCCTACCACTCCTTTTTACAGTGAAAATCTGCAATGGGGAAGCATCCCCTCCCCCAACAGTTACAGACTTCAAAGACCTATGATAATCTCGCTCTACCACTTCCTTTTTTCTTTACGGATAGAAAACAACGACGCAGTTTTTCTCAATCGATGCTGTAATGTCCCCAAGGAAGAGTATTGATCAAATTACTGCAAATATACCGCTTATCGTCATGCGGACTCAATGCTAATTTCTTTTCCGACATCGAATACACCTGATGTCGTACTGACACTATGCGATTACCGCTAACGCTCTTTTCCGTATGATTACGAAGGCATTCAACATAGTCTTCGAAACTTATATCACGAGCAGTAACGTTTGTTCTGATTCCTTTGACCTTTTTAGTGTCCTGATCACCGTGAACGCGAATCGCATACATTTTTGAACGAAGCCCTACGAACTCGGTCATAATTTTACCACCGTTCTCATCCTTCATCAAACCGAGCTGTTTATTGTTTGCGATCGGAACACCGTAAACATTGTTCGCGGCATAATTACTGGTGTCGTATCGATGAATGTCACGTTTCAGCAGCGCCTCGTACACGTCATCGCAAGCGATCTCATATATCAGACTGTCCGTGTCCGTGTACAAAATCTTACAATTTTGCTGGAAGTTTGGATACATGTACTCATAATGAAAGCTGTACAAATGAAATTTTGATATATCCAATATGGACATGCCTACGTAGATTGGTTTGAAAAATTTAACAAGCATCTTTTTCAGCTGAATCGCGACAAAGTCCTCGGAAAACACCGTACAGCTATGAAAATTTGGTCTAGATATCAATCGTTCGGCGCCGTGTCTACCGCTCCATCGAGAAAGTAATTTCACGATCGAGTGATTTCGAACGTTCTCCATCGTTTTCCCAAACACAGCATTGTTCATTAACTTGTATAGGTTCTTGGAAAAATCGTTGGTCGCGTTGGCACGTAATTTTGTGTTCAAATCAATGTAGCCGTGCAACCATCGCGACTGTCGAAACTCTAGAATTCGATGTATTTTCCGCAATTTCAGATTATGCTTTAAACTCTGTTGGAGGTATCGGTAATGTACAACGTATCGCTCCTTATCGCGAAGTGTTGCCATTAACTTTTTCTGCGTACTCGAGTCGGTCGCTGCATCATGACTTGGACAAAACGGAAGATTCGCGTGAGCATCGTGAATTTCGTGCGGATACTCTAAATCCACCTCCAAAATGTATCCTACGGGGCTATCGATAGGAATGGATTCAACATCGAAATTGTCCACGTCCACCCATCGAAAGTCTCTATGCGGCAGAGGTTGCGACATTGCCCAACCGTACAAATTATTCACGTCAAAATACATTAAGAAGGTGGATGGTTTACTCGAGTCGTGTGTGGACAAATATTTGTTGTTAGCGCGCGCATATCTGTGCGAACACTGACTCAATCCGCCGCGTATTCCTCGCTCCACGAATAAAAGCATGTCAACGTCGGTCAACAACTCCAATTCAATCTTTGTCATTTTCAACATCACGTCCCACGCGAAACCGGGAAGCGTGTAATAATGCGCCGGATCGAGCTTGTAATTCTCGAGACAGTCATTGCGAAAATTTTCGAAAACATCCGCCAACAACAGCACATCCAATTTTAAGTATAAGTCGCTGTACTGTCCAAGCGTTTGTATAGCAAAACCCGACCAAACCGTATTCGCGTGAAGGTAATCAACGTCGGATATCTCGCTGCCGTACAATCGATTGTAAAATGCTTCGCGCGGTTGTAAACATGTATTGTTTAATTTATCGTACGATGTCAGATAGTCGTATGGAAAAACGCCTTTTCTGGTCAATAGGTTGAAATCGTCATCGGAAAGATGTGTAAATTCACCTCGTACGATACGTAATTTACTTTTGTCCAAGTATGACGACAGCTTGTCCAGACTCGAGTTCAAGAACTTGAATGAATCTATGAAGCGGAATTTCAACAATTTTGCATATTTCCACTCTTCACCCGGCTGCGTCTTCATGTATACGTTTTTCGTGAAAGAGATATACTTCTCTTTCGTCAATGGCAACACGTCTATCCGTCCCTCGAACGAGTTTGCTAATTCTTTGATGATGAAATGCGCGTCGTAGCCTGATAGATTATGGAAAACCACCGGTATCACGTACGAAGATTGATAGCTTAAATTGCATCCATTATGAGCCGGACCGCGATACGCGCCCGTGAAATGACAATGATCGTGCACCCTCGTCGCGTCGGAAGTGTCGAACGGTTTCTCGCAGACGTGACAATGCGTGGCCGTACGAAAATTTAACTTTTCCAATTCGGTTAGCGTATTCATCGGTACCGTTTTGTCAAATATCGGCTGTAATTTACGACTGAGTTCGTACAACCTGTTCGCGAACCATGCGGCGCATCCCTCTTTCTCGCGATAAACATGATACTCGCATAACGATTCGTCGTAGCGACAATGCATGTAGTATCCTATGCTAAACGCGTGCTGATGTTGATACTGTACGCGTGCCGCACGGCCTTGTCCTTCCTGTCCCTCCGGCAGCAGCAGGCACTCCAAGTCAGCATAGATAACGAACGGTGCCTCTTCTTTGTTCGTGTAGTTCTTAAACTGCAACCACTTATCCTCTTCCTCTGTTGGAAGCATCAGAGCGCAATCGTTCATCCGTTCGCAGTCAACTGTATGAACGTTTAATCTCTCCTGCGTGGGAAAATATTGCAAGCACCTGTGAAAAGAGGGAAAAATCATGTCTTTTTTGCTGCAAAGAATTTTTCAAAAAAAAACAAAAATGCAACTTACCGATTACAAATATACTTCTTATGCTCCCGCTTGCTAAGCTGTGACGAAACCAATCGCGACAAATTTCGTATACACATGAAATGACCATGCGTCTTTGCGGCATTCTGTAGAAACAACAAGTTGACGTGTCTTCCCTCCCGTTTCTTCCCAGTCAAATGAAGCGTTACGCATTTCTTACGTGCCCATGCGAACACGTTCACGGAAACGTCGTTTTTTCGTTCAAATTTTCGGATGTCTTTGAACGGCATAGGCAGTTGGAAACCTTCGGTTTTCGGAAGCACGTCTTTGTAGTGTGGATACGATGATAAACGTGACAGATTTGCCTCGGCTGGATAGAGACCCGCCACGATTGCCCAATAAAAGCACGCATCATCATTGCTGTTCACGTTCACGACCGCTCTTTTCACCTGTATCGCTCGAGGCACGTCGATTGTAGCGGTGCAACCGGCTTGCAACGGTTGGTATTTGCTAAAGTTCACGATCAAATGTAGTATCTTCGACAGCGCCCACCCGCTGTTTCGCTCTTGAAATTCTTCCAGCGATGTCAAAATCGTAGGCACAACGTCTCTCTGGTACCACTGTCGTAGATTGCTCGTACGAAACAACGCAACGTTCCGCGTACCGAAACTTTTCACGGAAACCTCGTTGGCACGCTGCATGAATTCCGCCTCCAACGTTACGCTAGCTTTCAACGATGAATGCACGTTTAAATATTCCGTCACGCGTCCCGTGACCATTCGTTTCGCATGTTGTAAAAATTGTTTTGGATCGATATGTTCAACGTTGATAACGATGCCGGTCGATATGCGATTTTTAAAAGCCGACTCGACATTTTCCCAACGAAGCGTCGAGGCTCTCACACCCCTGCGATCGTATAAACCTCTACCGACGCGCGATGAGGAAATACGATGATTCAACGAAACGTTTAAAGTTTTCATACGACACATCGTCGATGTTAAACTAAATTTCTCGCCTATCGACAATTCATCCTTTGCATGGGATAGATAATTTACACAACACTGCAGAGACTCGATGTATGAGCGAAACCATTCACGATACTCGTCCATATATTTCACCAACATTGACATGCGTGTCAAACACTTCAACATATTTTTACACGTTTCAATCATCTTGCCGCTTTTTCCGCCAATACTTTGTCACGGGTAAACGGTAAATGTTCCCAACTGTAATTACACTTCACATACAACGATGCGACGTTCGCCCGTTTCAATGATGTCTAATATCGCGGATGGGGAATCGCACGACCATTGCGCGACAACTTGACTAAATCTTTTCGTGTAAGCGAAACAAACGCGACTCGTTACGTCGTTTCGCATTAAACGTTCCATCATCAATTTCTGCTCGATGGAGAAATGATCGCTCAAGTGTGAATTTATAACGTGATGCCAAGCTATATTTTTCAACGTTGGAGCGGTCATGTCATCTTTTCTCCTCCGATACGTTCATTTTCGCACAAGTCCGTACGCGAAAACCGTCATGTATGGAGCAATGGTGGATCTTTTAAAATCTTAACCGAACTGAACACTCTGTATGCAAATGAGCTTGGTGCCAGCAACATCCATTCTTTTAAACACATACCCCTCTCTGGAAATAGACGTAACAAACATCTCCGCACGAGACATCTAAAAATAAGGAGGAAATCTCAGAAACGAGCTCAGAAACGAGCTCGCGCTATTTCACGATAGTCACGTTGGAAAGATAAGGGGAACTCTATACCACTCTGTTAATGAGAAACTATCTCTCTCTTAGAACGATATAAACAGTGTGCTTAAACGATGGGTAGGAACGACGTTCAAACACGTTCAAGGTCAAGTCTTCCTGGAAAAAACATGTGTTCCCCCAGGGGTATCGCATTACATACCGCGAAAGAACCTCTGTCATAGATAACCTCTACAAAAACTATCTTCTCGATGTATCATATTCGCGAAGCACGTACGAAATATCATATTCGTAGGGGGGTCCAATAGGAATGCATCGAGTAGATAAGAGGAAACTATATACAGCACAGATAATATGGTCTCGCTATGTTCTTGAAAAATCCCCCCCCCCTCCCCCCACCCCCGCAAACAATTATCTTCTCGATGTATCATATTCGCGAAGCACGTTCGGAATATCATATTCGCAAACCCCTTGTCATAGATAAGAGGATACTATATACAGCACAGATAATGTGGTCTCCCCTCCCCCACCCCCCCACCCCCCGCAAAGTATACTCGCGCTATAACGTGGGAAACTGTCCTTTAAAAATCCCCCCTACCCCACTCCCCCGCAAACAATTATCTTCTCGATGTATCATATTACATACCACGAAAAACCCCCCTACCCACCACCCCGCAAAGTATGCTCGCACTATAAGGCACATGGTGCCGGTAAAGCTAGCAATCTACCTGCAATGATAAGTCTGATCGTAGAATCGGCCTTATATTCCTACTATAGCTGAATATCCCACAGTATACCATAATTTACCAGAAAATACCAGAATAAGCCAGAATATCCCATAATCTACCAGATTATAGCAAAATATTGCAGAATACAGCAGAATTCACCTAAAAATCCCAAAATCTCACAGATTATGACAGAATATAGCAGAACATAACAGAATACGGAAGAGTATACCATAATTTACAAGATTATAGCAGAATATAGCAGAACATAGCAGAATATCCCAGAGTATAGCATATTTTCCAGAACATATCAGAATATAGCACAATATGGCAGAATATACCAGATTTTAGCAGAATATATCAGAACATAGCAGAATAACCCAAAGTATACCATAATATACCAGAATATACCACAATATCCACGAATCTACCAGATTATAGCAGACTATTGCAGAATAGAGCAGAGTTCACCTAAAAATCCCAAAATCTAACAGATTATGACAGAATATAGCAGAACATAACAGAATATGTAAGAGTATACCATAATTTACTAGAATATAGCAAAATGAGGCAGAACATAGCAGAATATCTCACAGTATACCATAATTTACCAGAACATACCAGAATAAGCCAGAATATCCCAGAATCTACCAGATTATAGCAGAATATTGCAGAATAGAGCAGAATTCACCTAAAAATCCCAAAATCTAACAGATTATGACAGAATATAGCAGAACATAACAGAATATGTAGGAGTATACCATAATTTACAAGATTATAGCAGAATATAGCAGAACATAGCAGAATATACCAGAGTATAGCATAATTTTCCAGAACATATCAGAATATAGCACAATATGCCAGAATATGCTAGAATATAGCAGAATATACCAGAATATAACAGAATATCCCAATGTATACCATAATATACCAGAATATACCACAATATCCAAGAATCTACCGGATTATAGCATAGTATAGCAGAACATAGCAGAATATCCCACAGTATACCATAATTTACCAGAAAATACCAGAATAAGCCAAAATATCCCAGAATCTACCAGATTATAGCAAAATATTGCAGAATAGAGCAGAATGCCCCTAAAAATCCCAAAATCTAACAGATTATGTCTGATTATAGCAGAACATAACAGAATATGTAAGAGTATACCATAATTACCAGAATATACCACAATATGGCAGAATATGCTAGAATATAGCACAATATGGCAGAATATGCTAGAATATAGCACAATATGGCAGAATATTCTAGAATATAACAGAATATCCCACAGTATACCATAATTTACCAGAACATACCAGAATAAGCCAAAATATCCCAGAATCTACCAGATTATGGCAGAATATTGCAGAATAGAGCAGAATGCCCCTAAAAATCCCAAAATCTAACAGCTTATGACAGAATATAGCAGAACATAACAGAATATGTAAGAGTATACCATAATTTACCAGAATATACAACATTATGGCAGAATATGCTAGAATATAGCACAATATGGCAGAATATGCTAGAATATAGCAGAATATCCCACAGTATACCATAATTTACCAGAACATACCAGAATAAGCCATAATGACGCACAATCCACCAGATTATAGCAGAATATTGCAGAATAGAGCAGAGTTCACCTAAAAATCCCAAACTCTAATAGATTATGACAGAATATAGCAGAACATAACAGAATATATAAGAGTATACCATAATTTACCAGAATATAGCACAATATGGCAGAACATTGCAGAATATCACAGAGTATATCATAAATTACCAGAATATACCACAATATACCACAATATGTCAGAATATGCTAGAATATAGCAGAATATCCCAGAGAATAGCATAGTTTTTCAGAACATACCAGAATATAGCACAATATGGCAGAATATGCTAGAATGTAGCAGAATATTGCAGAATAGAGCAGAATTCAACTAAAAATCCCGAAATCTAACAGATTATGACAGAATATAGCAGAACATTACTGAATACGTAAGAGTATACCATAATTTATCAGAATATAGCACAGTATGGCAGAACATTGCAGAATATCCAAGAATATACCATAATTTACCAGAAAATACCACAATACCCAAGAATCTACAAGATTTTAGCAGAATATAGCAGAACATAGCAGATTATCCCAGAGTATAGCATAATTTTTCAGAACATACCAGAATATAGCACAATATGGCAGAATATGCTGGAATATAGTAGAATATACTTGAATATACCAGAACATACTAGAATATCCACGAATCTACCAGATTATAGGAGAGTATAGCAGAACATAACAGAATATCTCACAGTATACCATAATTTACCAGAACATACCAGAATAAGCCAGAACCCCGGAATCTACCAGATTATAGCAGAGTATAGCAGAATATAACAGAATATCTCACAGTACACCATAATTTACCAGAAAATACCAGTATAAGCAATAATATCCCACAATCTACCAGATTATAGCAGACTATTGCAGAATAGAGTAGAGTTCACCTAAAAATCCCAAACTCTAACAGATTATGACAGAATATAGCAGAACATAACAGAATATCTCACAGTATACCATAATTTACCAGAACATACCAGAATAAGCCAGAACCCCGGAATCTACCAGATTATAGCAGAGTATAGCAGAACATAGCAGAATATCTCACAGTACACCATAATTTACCAGAAAATACCAGTATAAGCAATAATATCCCACAATCTACCAGATTATAGCAGACTATTGCAGAATACAGCAGAGTTCACCTAAAAATCCCAAACTCTAACAGATTATGACAGAATATAGCAGAACATAACAGAATATGTAAGAGTATACCATAATTTACCGGAATATA
>CAKAJA020001044.1:0-110558 GCA_916610235.2 Lasioglossum morio | reverse complement strand
GTTGTGACGTGGCAGATTATGCCAGCGTCAATCCGAACCCTAGGCGAAGGACCGGGCCAACGACGGCCAATAAAATAACGTACCGTTAGTCGCGATCGCTCTCCCAGGAACGTCCGAAATCCAGCGGAACAAATTTATCGCGTTTAAATGTCGCGCCGCTGGGCGCGACACGAAGTTTCAGGAACGATCGGAGTACGAAAGGAACCCGGTACCTATCTCCTGCCGTGATTGGCGCAAAGTCTCGGGAAGAGGCGCTCGGAGGACCTATCGCAGAACGTCATTGCCGAACCAGACGGTCGAGCTAGGATCGAGCCCGGATTTACCAACCGGGGAGACCGATGAGGGAAATCGGAATACGGGACGTACATCAACCCAACCTCACCGTCTTTCGCCCAGGAATTGCGCCGAGAACAATCCTGGGGCGGCTCGAATGCCTACCGATATAATTTGCAGCTGTATCGCCCGACTCCGGGAAATCAGTAAATTACCGGGGAACCGGGACCGAAAAGATGGAATTCGTCCCTGCCGCGAGGAACCACGCGATAGGCCCGAGCGTCGCCTAGGAGGAGATAGATGAGGGAGTAGGGGGACGCCTCGCTTCCGCGTTCCCGAGCCATTGCGAAGTAGGTCACTGGGTCGAAGGACTGCGTAGCGAAAAGTCGTGCCGCCATTTTACCGCGTATTCAAACTAAGTATATCGAGTGCCGATCAAGACGACCTACGTCTACCGTTTGGTAAGTGCCGATCAGGCTTTATTCCGACACATTTATTCGTGATTTACCATTCGCGTTGGCTCGGGGCGTATTTGCGTGTTCTTGTTTAACTTCGTGCCGTGCACCACGTGTCCGCCAGTGTTGCCGACGACCGAGGGTAGCTCCCTCGAGAGGGACACGAGGCCGTGGGTCGTATCGTTGCCGATTGTCCGCGGGACGGAATATTCGGGACGTGCGATATTCGACGAAATTCTAAGAGTTCTACTCGAGACGTTCCTCGGTGGGACGACGTGACGGTTCGTTTCGTTTCGCGACTTTGCCGTATCCTCGTCCAGTCCAGTCTAAATCCGCGTCCGTCACCCGAGCTCGGCGGAATTCGTGCCGTAAAGGCTTGTATAACACGCGAAGTCCTGTGACCGCCGAGTTCAACGCGATAGAATAAATAAGCGCGAGCGACCGAACAACCGTCGAACACTTTGTTCTCGCGTCGGCAAATTCTCGCTGCCGTCGGTGACCACCGACGGGCTATTCATTGTCATCTCGTTAATAAACGATTGTCGTTGCCGAATCTTATTTGAATTATTCTACCCACGAGAAACGTTCCCGTCGCGGGGAATGCCCCGTTCCTTCTCTCCACGTGGAACCCTGACCATTTTCGCGGCTATTTCAGGTTATCGCGCAGCCCTCGCGGAAGCGGAATTATTTTGCGGGATTCGCGTAAAAGAATAGCTTCGCGGGACACTTTACGTGTCTGGCGCCCGAAAGAATATCGAAACAACTTCGATATCGTGATCCAGATCCGCGAAGGGTTGTTTGTCCCGGGAGGACCACGTGTCGCGCGACCGAGCGTGGCCCGGTCTTCAAGCCGTAATTTCCCGTGCTCGTCTTCGGTTCGGAACCGACCCGAAAACGACGTGACAAATTGGCGCCCGAACAGGGACCTCTCGCCGTAAAAAGCGATTTGAGATCGGGTTTTTCAATCGAGACACGTGAAAGAGTTCGGGGCTCTCGTGGGAAAATTTTGACTGGACGAGGAATCGAGAAAGTTCGAGCGGGATAGAGAAATCGAACGTCGCGTCGTAGAGACACACGACCCATTCGCGTACGGAATTTCTTTTTCACACCGGGTATATTGAGCCAACGCCGACGTAAACACCATCGGAATGCGACCGAGCGAGGGTCCCGCTGATGTTTACGGGGTATCTATTATTATCGTTCGTGTGCCATTCCATATGTATTGAATTATGTATGTTGTATACTTGAATACTATTCTCTTTCAGCTTTGAATAACGCTGTCAATATTGAGCGAAGGAATCCTCCTTGGCGGAATATCGCTTCAATTAAATTGAAGAAATATTCTGAATATTGCCGCGTGATTGTAAATTTGAGATATACTGACAAAATTTTTTTTTCTTCTTCTTCGGGTTGCGTGCTATCCTCTTGGGATTAGCTGAAATTTCCTTCCTTGGTGAAACCAGGAATATTGTTGTTAATATATTCGCCGGATGTTCAGAACGAAATTTTCACGCAATAGTTATCGTGTTCCAGAGTTCATCCGTTCATTTTACCGATATTTACAATCTGCTTAATCTACCGTGGCGACAAACCGAGCCTTTTAACTTGGTTTACCGCTACGCCTTGTTGGCAGTTAGTAACATTATTCCCGAATTGTTGGTGGAAGGGTTAGGAGAATTTTTTTTATTTTTTCCTTTCTCTTCCATACCACAGATTCGTTGTTACACCTCTGATTTTTTTTTTCTTTCTCCATTCCCGATTTATTAGGATTTTATGTATTTATTTATTTATTTATTTGTTTATTGTAATTTATTTATTCATTGGATTTTTTTTTTTGCTTCCCTTTTGTCTTTTAGTCATTACGAAACCATTTTTTTTATTATTTTTATTATCTCTTTTAAGAATTACCCGAAGAAGCGATAATTATTTTCGCAATCAGTGACGCATATACTTGTATTATTCTATTTCTTCTCTTCGATTTGGTCAATTGCACTTGCCTTCCATTATTGCGATATTAAAATAAAACGAATGGAAGAAATACCGTACAGAAGGCTCTACCGTTTTTTTTATATACAAAGCAATAGGCACAATTAATGCATTAATCATTGAATTTTTTTTTCTTTCTTCCGAAATTAAATGAATGAATATGGATTCATATGGGTGAGAAGATGTGCATGCATATGAATTTATAATGAAAATATGAATGTATAATATACGGTATATATTGAAAAAGTATGTATAATATTACGACAAATGATATTTTGATTGGCGGAATGGCACACGCGGGTTGATAATTTATTACGTATTGATTTATGATATGTCTCGATTGATAATTGATGATACCAATTGAATATTGATTGTGTACACCCCATGGTTACACCCACCCACAAAATTATTTTTTTTATGTTTTTTTGTGGTAATGGGAAGTATGGTTTTTGTTCGTATTGTGCCGTAGCCTAGACGAGTGCTGTCCAACTTTGGCGATAAAAACATTGAATTTTTTTTTGTTTTTTTTTATTTTCTCTTGTTTTGTTTGGTTTTCTTTGATTAGCGCTCCCGTGTACGGAGCTACAAAGACACTTTAGCGACAACTAAATCGATTGGCGAATACGAAGTATCCATTGCCGACGGGCAAGTGGCTTCGAATATTTTACGAAATATCCCCTTCACTTCTGAAAATTCGCGCAGGAAAGATTCGCGTACGGAAATGGAGAAAAGCAGAGGGAGAAAGTCGAATAGAACAAAGAAACGGTAATTCGCGTTTGTTAACAAATACCGAATAGAAGGTTCGGCTAATTATTAAGCGTTCCCCTAGCCTACGTTAGCGATTGTGTAAGATTTCGAATAGAGTCAATTATACCGCGGGGAGGGGTGACGTATTACGCCCGCGACGATTGAGCTTCGCGTCTGATACCGAAGGGCCCGAAGAAATGAAAAGCCTTCTTAATTTGCCGAAACCGGACCGCGGGGACGATGAAAACAGATCGGTATACGGGGATGCGGTCGGAGAAGAATGGCCTCCAGAGGAGTACCTACCGACCGACGGGGGAAGATCACCCCCTAAGGAATTTTCATTCCCAGTACCGAACTTGCCAAGATGGAGGCCATGGTCTCCCGATAGGTACCGCGAACCGGAAGAACAGCCCTTGCATGTCAGCTCTGACGATGGACCGAGCGACGGGGTACAGGGCGGGGCGAAACCCCGAGAATTGTATTACCGCGGAACACCCATCGCGGAAATAATGCGACGATGGCGAGTAAAGTTTTCCGGAGAAGAGGGGGAGGACCCAGAAGATTTTTTGGAGGACCTCCACCAACAAATTAAATATCACAACATCGCGGATAAAGAGCTAATCCGTTGTTTGCCGGTATGTCTCGGGGGGGTCGCCAAGCACTGGTACAACGCGCACGCGTCGGGTTGGAGTACTTGGGAGGATTTTGCGAGGGCATTTCGGCGATTCTTCGGTGACCCCGAATATCAATATACATTAGAGAGAAACATTAAAGATCGGTTTCAAGATGATAACGAACCTATTCGCGATTATATTATGGTAATGACCGCTATGTTCCGAAAACTACAGCCACCGTGGCAGGAGGAAAAGAAAGTCGAACGGTTATATTGGGGCGCGAAACCATCTTTACGTCAGTCTATCGCGTTAGAATCAGGTTCCACGATGGAAATCGTTACGGATCAATTGCTACGTGCCGACCGCGAAGCGCAGCAGAGGAGGCGGGGGAATCCGAAACCATCCGAAATGGCTCACCCTAGTTTCGCGTTTGATCCTAGCCGACACTTGCGTTCGAAATCGCAACCGAAAGGAAGATCGGTCGGATTTGGGTACGCGAACGCATTAGCTGCCGCAGTAGGCGTAGATAGCGACGATTCGGAAGATCACCCCCCAAGAGCCACTAGGAGAGACTCTAAACCCGGACAAGGGGTTCGTGAATCTCGTGCGACGAGCGCTAAAAATAATCTAGCTGCCGCGCCGAGGGGAAACGAAAAATACCGGTCGGGGGCAAAATCAAGAGAGTCCTCTCGTGAACCCATACCGCGTAAGGCGGAAGTAACCGCAACCGTAGCAACGCGTCAATGGCCGCCGCGCGATAGACAACGCGCGGGCGGAAGTAACCTGCCACAATGTTGGAATTGTCGTAAGACAGGTCACCTATCGCGAGATTGCCGAGAAGAACCTAGGCTACATTGCTACGGATGCGGGTCGGAGGGTGTCACAATAATACGTTGCCGTAGGTGCAACAGGTCGGCGGGAAACGGGGAGAGAAGTCAATCACAGGGGTCAGAGAGACTTCGCCCGAATTGATATCGGCCCGCGTAATGATAACTGGGGACATTAAGCGCCCACCTCTGCTGACCGTGGATGCGTTCATCGGCAACTTCGCGACGCGCGCCCTAATAGATTCGGGATCATCTCTGACATTCATCAGTCGGGAGATTTTGGGAAAAATCGAGAGGAAGAATATCGTATTAGGGAAATCGAACAAACCCTGTTATTTCCTCCTCGCCACGGGGGTAGTAGATCGTGCCGAGGAACGAGCACATTTCGCGTTAAGGATAGGCAGGGAGGAACGTAGAATTTCCGCGCAGGTTTTAGACAGTCTAGTGACCCCTCTATTGTTAGGCACGGATTCGATCGCAAAATTCGGAATCGTGGCTGAATATCACAATGCCGTATGGTATTTCGCGAAACAGCCAAACGAAAAATTCACATTCGAAGACACGCCTCCCAATGCCGTCTGTTGTGGTCTGCAAACGTTGGCGGATGCCGAAAAACGGCAATTAAGAGAATTCCTCGAGGCCACGTTGCCGGAATTTGACGAAATATCGGGCGTGACGAACTTGATCAGCCATCGAATAGATGTAGATGGACACCCGCCTATAAAACAGCGATATTATGCCGTATCTCCAAAAGTTCAGGAGGCAATATATGCGGAAGTAGATAAATTGCTAAAAGATGGCATAATTGAACCATCACAAAGTGGCTGGTCAAGTCCGATCGTCATGGTCAAGAAATCGAACGGGAAATACCGTTTTTGTCTGGATTTCCGAAAAGTTAACGAGGTCTCGAGGAAAGACGCGTACCCGCTACCGCTCATGACGCAGATTCTCGATAAATTACGTGCGGCGAAATACATCTCGACCCTTGACCTCAGTCAGGCCTATTTTCAAATCCCGTTAGAGGAAAAGAGTCGCGAAATAACAGCGTTTACAGTACCGGGAAAAGGCCTATTTCACTTCCGTCGCATGCCGTACGGACTGACAGGCGCACCCGCAACTTTTCAGAGATTATTGGACCGATTAATAGGTCCAGAAATGGAGCCGCACGCGTTCGCCTATTTGGACGATATAATAATCGTGACGAAAACATTTGCGGAGCATCTCGTATGGCTAGAACGCGTAATAAATAAAATCAAGGCTGCCGGTCTAATAATCAATCCTGAGAAGTGCGAGTTTTGTTGTCAGGAAGTTCGGTATTTGGGTTTCGTGGTGAGCGGAGAGGGGTTAAAGGTAGATGCGGAGAAAGTTAGACCAATTTTATCGTACCCTCCGCCTAAAACAGTAAAGCAGCTTCGGCGTTTCCTGGGAATGGCATCCTGGTACAGGAGGTTTATTCCGGGATTCGCCACGCTGGCTGAGCCATTGAATGGCCTACTGCGAAAGGATCGCGAATGGGAATGGAAGGATGGCCAACAAACCGCCTTCGAGTCCCTCCGAGACGCGATCGCTTCAGCACCTACCCTCTCCTGCCCAGATTTCGAAACGCCATTTACACTGCAGACGGATGCAAGCGCGGTTGGTCTAGGCGCAGTTTTGACGCAAGAGGTCAAGGAGGTCGAAAGAGTTATCGCGTTCGCGAGCAGGTCTCTCACGTTGCCAGAGAGAAAATATTCCGCTACGGAATTGGAATGTCTCGCGATCGTCTGGGCGGTACAAAAATTTCGTCCGTACTTGGAAGGGTACAAATTTACGGTGATTACAGACCACAACAGTCTACGGTGGTTGAGAAAATTGCAAAATCCCTCAGGGAGATTAGAGCGTTGGGCCCTGCAACTTCTAGAATATGATTTCGAAGTAGTATACCGGCAGGGAGCCCTTAATAAAGTGCCGGATGCATTATCGCGAATTTGCGAAGGGGAGGAAGTCTTAGAGGACAAAATACCGATAGTAGCTGCGGTGCGTATGAAATGGTACGAGGGGAAATTAGCAGAAGTCAAACGAGCACCGGATAAATTCAAAGACTGGTCGATTCGGGACGGGGAATTATTTTGCCGTCGTACGGATCCAGTTGTCGCGGAAACGTTAGGATCGGATATAACCGAGTGGAAACTCGCGATTCCCGAAGAGCGCAGAACGGAGATCCTGCAGGAAGCGCATGATAACCCACAGGCAGGGCATTTAGGCGTCGAAAAGACGTACCAACGTATTGCGGCCCGCTACTACTGGCCAGGCATGTACAGAACAGCTGTAGAATACGTAAGACGCTGTAAGACCTGTCAACTCACAAAGGTGGAGCAGACACTACCGCCTGGGTTGATGGGTCGGCGCCGTGTTGACATGCCGTGGACAGTGATAGCTGCCGATATAATGGGCCCGCTTCCGCGCAGCAGATCCGGTCACGCGTACCTCCTGGTAATACAGGACTTATTCACCAAGTGGATAGAGTGCGCCCCGCTCCGACGTGCGACCGGTCCAAAGATTGCCGAAGCTCTGGAAGAGTTAATTTTCTCGCGATGGGGAACACCCGACGTTCTGCTAACGGACAATGGCACCGAGTTCGCGAACAAGTGTTTGTGGGATTTAGCTAATGAATATGGCATTCGAATCACCACAACCCCCCCGTACCATCCGCAAGCAAACCCGGTAGAACGCGTAAATCGAATCCTCAAAACGATGATAGTAGCCTACATAGAGAGGGATCATAGAGACTGGGACCTGAATTTGCCGCAATTACGCTTCGCGTACAACACCGCTTATCATTCGGTGCTACAGACCTCTCCCGCTTTTCTCAATTTCGGGCGAGAGCCGCGACCAGCAAAATGTTTAAGGGACACTGTAGAACCCGATATCGACCTCGAGGTTACTACCAATGATACTTGGAAAAAGAGAGTGACTCAACTACCAACGTTGAGACACTGGATTTTAGAGAACCTCGAGGACGCGTATAATAAGCAAGCGCACCATTATAATTTGCGTCGGAGAAATAGAGAGTTTAACGTAGGAGACAAGGTTATGAAGCGAAAACGCGTATTATCGTCAGCGGCAGACCACGTGGCGGCAAAGTTGGCCCCGAAATTCATGGGACCAGTAACGATATCGCATAAACTGTCACCAGGAGTGTACCGCCTCACCGCGGAAGACGGAAGCGACCTCGGCAAAGCACATATTTCGGACTTGAAGCCATACTTCCCAACCCACCAATAAGTCACTCAAAAGCCAAAGGCACCAATATTAATTATCCTCGTCGTCTCCTCATACAGAAAGGAAAATACCGCCAAGACCCACTATGATTGCCGACCACATTTGGGAGGAGATCCGGGAGAGGGCGAAGGAGGCGCTGCCGGTCCTGGAAGGACGCCGAGACGCAAACGCCACAATGCCGGAACAACCGACGGGCCCCGCAGGAATCAGGGACTCACCCCAGCTCCAAGGGGATCAACTGCCGGCAATCGGCAAGTCGAGTGCCGAAAATCCCCCCGAGGAGGCCACGTTCGTGGCAACTGCGACCTTCCAGGTCAAACCGCGCACTGGAACGGGGCGAGGATTTCGCCTCGAAAACATGCCAAACTGGCAGAAACCCGGCACACCAGCCAGGCAGGGGGAAGCAGGACCGATACCGGGGGTAGCGGTGAAACCGAGGGTGGTGATCGCCGAGCCGCCGAGGGCGGTAATTGCCGAGCCACCAAAGGTGGTAATTGCCGAGTCGCCAAAGATGGTGGTGGCCGCCAAGCCGCCAAGGGTGATAGCCACGCCCAAGCCGCAGGTACTGCCGGCCAAGGCTCAGGCCCCAAAATACCGGGGAGGCGAGCTAGAAGAAGGGTGTTGGAGATGCCGGAGGCTAGGGCACACCCACACCCAATGCACGGCACCACAGCGGTTCCCGTACTGCTACCGGTGTGGGCGCCCATATTACACGGTCAAGACATGTCCAGACTGCTGGAAGACCTGGAAATCCGGGGGCCCGCATAACCCGAGGAACCGGAGGTAAACTGCCGTTAGGCAGAAGTGCCGCCACGCGGGAAGGACACCGCCGAAAATCAACGTCCGATAATACGGAGAAAATTTTTTTTTGTTTTGTTGCTTTACTCCCTTGCCTCGTTACCGTAGTTAAGATTACCTATGGTTTATCGATCTGCCGTCGCATAGACGGATAAGAAGAATTTGCCGTAATCAGGCAAAGTAGGATTTTTTTTTTACTTTCATTTGTAAAGAGAGGTTAAGACTGAGGTCCCGAAAGAGGACCATTGACGAAGTGCCGCCCCGAGAGGGGGCACGAATAAATGGTTGAAAATGAAACATATGGTCGCTTCACTTAACCCTTGTCTCCTCCGTTTATACGGGCCAAGCGAGGCCATAATTAGCGATATCTCCATTTCTCAATTAGGTGCTGGTCACGCCAACAGGTCTCGCCGAGTCGACAGAAGAACAGAGATGAAGGGATGTAGTTTAAATAGCACTTCGTCTGGGTTTTACTGGTGTTGGGTTAGTGTTTGTCTCTACCGGTATGAAGGGGTACATCGGGGAGCGTCCGAGGAAGAGCGATCGCCACCGAGCCCGTGAATAGCCTGATTGGTAACTGCCACCGGTGTGTCCCGGTCTCTTCCGGGGGGGGAGGAGTTGTGACGTGGCAGATTATGCCAGCGTCAATCCGAACCCTAGGCGAAGGACCGGGCCAACGACGGCCAATAAAATAACGTACCGTTAGTCGCGATCGCTCTCCCAGGAACGTCCGAAATCCAGCGGAACAAATTTATCGCGTTTAAATGTCGCGCCGCTGGGCGCGACACGAAGTTTCAGGAACGATCGGAGTACGAAAGGAACCCGGTACCTATCTCCTGCCGTGATTGGCGCAAAGTCTCGGGAAGAGGCGCTCGGAGGACCTATCGCAGAACGTCATTGCCGAACCAGACGGTCGAGCTAGGATCGAGCCCGGATTTACCAACCGGGGAGACCGATGAGGGAAATCGGAATACGGGACGTACATCAACCCAACCTCACCGTCTTTCGCCCAGGAATTGCGCCGAGAACAATCCTGGGGCGGCTCGAATGCCTACCGATATAATTTGCAGCTGTATCGCCCGACTCCGGGAAATCAGTAAATTACCGGGGAACCGGGACCGAAAAGATGGAATTCGTCCCTGCCGCGAGGAACCACGCGATAGGCCCGAGCGTCGCCTAGGAGGAGATAGATGAGGGAGTAGGGGGACGCCTCGCTTCCGCGTTCCCGAGCCATTGCGAAGTAGGTCACTGGGTCGAAGGACTGCGTAGCGAAAAGTCGTGCCGCCATTTTACCGCGTATTCAAACTAAGTATATCGAGTGCCGATCAAGACGACCTACGTCTACCGTTTGGTAAGTGCCGATCAGGCTTTATTCCGACACATTTATTCGTGATTTACCATTCGCGTTGGCTCGGGGCGTATTTGCGTGTTCTTGTTTAACTTCGTGCCGTGCACCACGTGTCCGCCAGTGTTGCCGACGACCGAGGGTAGCTCCCTCGAGAGGGACACGAGGCCGTGGGTCGTATCGTTGCCGATTGTCCGCGGGACGGAATATTCGGGACGTGCGATATTCGACGAAATTCTAAGAGTTCTACTCGAGACGTTCCTCGGTGGGACGACGTGACGGTTCGTTTCGTTTCGCGACTTTGCCGTATCCTCGTCCAGTCCAGTCTAAATCCGCGTCCGTCACCCGAGCTCGGCGGAATTCGTGCCGTAAAGGCTTGTATAACACGCGAAGTCCTGTGACCGCCGAGTTCAACGCGATAGAATAAATAAGCGCGAGCGACCGAACAACCGTCGAACACTTTGTTCTCGCGTCGGCAAATTCTCGCTGCCGTCGGTGACCACCGACGGGCTATTCATTGTCATCTCGTTAATAAACGATTGTCGTTGCCGAATCTTATTTGAATTATTCTACCCACGAGAAACGTTCCCGTCGCGGGGAATGCCCCGTTCCTTCTCTCCACGTGGAACCCTGACCATTTTCGCGGCTATTTCAGGTTATCGCGCAGCCCTCGCGGAAGCGGAATTATTTTGCGGGATTCGCGTAAAAGAATAGCTTCGCGGGACACTTTACGTGTCTGGCGCCCGAAAGAATATCGAAACAACTTCGATATCGTGATCCAGATCCGCGAAGGGTTGTTTGTCCCGGGAGGACCACGTGTCGCGCGACCGAGCGTGGCCCGGTCTTCAAGCCGTAATTTCCCGTGCTCGTCTTCGGTTCGGAACCGACCCGAAAACGACGTGACAGCGTTATACGGTATGCGTTATGCGTTATACGTTATGCGTTATGCGTTATGCGATATGCGTTATGCGTTATGCGTTATGCGTTATGCTTTATGCGTTATGCGTTATGCGTTATGCGTTATGCTTTATGCGTTATGCTTTATGCGTTATGCGTGATCCGTTATGCGTTAGGCGTTATGCGTTATGCGTTAACGTTATGCGTTATGCCTTATGCGTTATGCGTTATGGGTTATGCGTTATGTGTTATGCGATATACGTTATGCGTTATGCGTTATGCGTTATACGTTATGCGTTATGCGTTATACGTTGTACGTTATGCTTTATGCGTTATGTTTTATGCGATATGCGTTATGCGTTATGCGTTATGCGTGATGCGTTATGCGTAATGCGTTATGCGTTATGTGTTATTCGTTGTACGTTATGCTTTATGCGTTATGTTTTATGCGATATGCGTTATGCGTTATGCGTTATGCGTGATGCGTTATGCGTAATGCGTTATGCGTTATGTGTTATACTTTATGCGTTATGCGTTATGTGTTATACTTTATGCGTTATGCGTAATGCGTTATGCGTTATGCGTTATGCGTTATGCGTTATGCGTTATGCGTTATGCGTTATGCGTTATGCGTTATGCGTTATGCGTTATGCGTTATCCGTTGTTCGTTATGCGTTATGCATTATGCTTTATGCGTTATGCGTTATGAGTTACACGTTATGCGTTATTCGATATGCGTTATGCGTTATGTGTTATGCGTTATGCGTTATGTGTGATCCGTTATGCGTTAAGCATTATGCGTTTTGCTGTATTCGTTATGCGTTGTGCGTTATACGTTTGCGTTATGCGTTATGCGTTATGCGTTATACGGTATGCGTTATACGTTATACGTTATGCGTTATGCGTTATGCGATATGCGTTATGCGTTATGCGGTATGCGTTATGCTTTATACGTTATGCGTTATGCGTTATGCGTTATGCTTTATGCGTTATGCTTTATGCGTTATGCGTGATCCGTTATGCGTTAGGCGTTATGCGTTCTGCGTTAACGTTATGCGTTATGCCTTATGCGTTATGCGTTATGGGATATGCGATATGTGTTATGCGATATACGTTATGCGTTATGCGTTATGCGTTATGCGTTATACGTTATGCGTTATGCGTTATGCGTTATGCGTTATGCGTTATGCGTTATGCGTTATGCGTTATGCGTGATGCGTTATGTTTTATGCGATATGCGTTATGCGTTATGCGTTATGCATTATGCTTTATGCGTTATGCGTTATGAGTTACACGTTATGCGTTATTCGATATGCGTTATGCGTTATGTGTTATGCGTTATGCGTTATGTGTGATCCGTTATGCGTTAAGCATTATGCGTTTTGCTGTATTCGTTATGCGTTGTGCGTTATACGTTTGCGTTATGCGTTATGCGTTATGCGTTATACGGTATGCGTTATGCGTTATACGTTATGCGTTATGCGTTATGCGTTATGCGTTATGCGTTATGCGTTATGCGTTATGCGTTATGCGTTATGCGTTATGCGTTATGCGTTATGCGTTATGCGTTATGCGTTATGCTTTATGCGTTATGCGTTGTGCGTTATAAGTTTGCGTTATGCGTTATGCGTTATGCGTTATGCTTTATGCGTTATGCGTTATGCGTTATGCGTGATGCGTTATGCGTTATGCCTTATGCATTATGCGTTATGCGTTATGCGTTATGCGTTATGCGTTATACGTTATGAGTTATGCGTTATGCGTTATGCGATATGCGTCATGCATCAAGCCTTATGCGGTAACGTTATGCGTTATGCGTTTTGCGTTATACGTTATACAATATGCGTAATGCGTTATGCGTTATGTGTTATACTTTATGCGTTATGCGTTATGTGTTATACTTTATGCGTTATGCGTAATGCGTTATGCGTTATGCGTTATGCGTTATGCGTTATGCGTTATGGGTTATGCGTTATGTGTTATGCGATATGCGTTATGCGTTATGCGTTATGCGTTATGCGTTATGCGTTATGCGTTATGCGTTATGCGTTATGCGTTATGCGTTATACGTTATGCGTTATGTGTTATGCGTTATGCGTTATGCGTTATGCGTTATGCGTTATGCGTTATGCGTTATGCGTTATGCGTTATGCGTTATGCGTTATGCGTTATGCGTTATGCGTTATGCGTTATGCGTTATACGTTATGCGTTATGCGGTATGCGATATGCGTTATGCGTTATGCGTTATGCGTTATGCGTTATACGTTATGCGTTATGCGTTATGCGTGATCCGTTATGTGTTAGGCGATATACGTTTTGCGGTATTCGTTATGCGTTATGCGTTATGCGTTATCCGTTGTTCGTTATGCGTTATGCGTTGTGCGTTATACGTTTGCGTTATGCATTATGCGTTATGCGTTATACGGTATGCGTTATGCGTTATACGTTATGCGTTATGCGTTATGCGATATGCGTTATGCGTTATGCGTTATGCATTATGCTTTATGCGTTATGCGTTATGAGTTACACGTTATGCGTTATTCGATATGCGTTATGAGTTATGCGATATGCGTTATGCGTTATGCGTGATCCGTTATGCGTTAAGCATTATGCGTTTTGCTGTATTCGTTATGCGTTATGCGTTATGCGTTATACGGTATGCGTTATGCGTTATACGTTATGCGTTATGCGTTATGCGATATGCGTTATGCGTTATGCGTTATGCGTTATGCTTTATGCGTTATGCGTTATGCGTTATGCGTTATGCTTTATGCGTTATGCTTTATGCGTTATGCGTGATCCGTTATGCGTTAGGCGTTATGCGTTATGCGTTAACGTTATGCGTTATGCCTTATGCGTTATGCGTTATGGGTTATGCGTTATGTGTTATGCGATATACGTTGTGCGTTATGCGTTATGCGTTATACGTTATGCGTTATGCGTTATACGTTGTACGTTATGCTTTATGCGTTATGTTTTATGCGATATGCGTTATGCGTTATGCGTTATGCGTGATGCGTTATGCGTAATGCGTTATGCGTTATGTGTTATACGTTGTACGTTATGCTTTATGCGTTATGTTTTATGCGATATGCGTTATGCGTTATGCGTTATGCGTGATGCGTTATGCGTAATGCGTTATGCGTTATGTGTTATACTTTATGCGTTATGCGTTATGTGTTATACTTTATGCGTTATGCGTAATGCGTTATGCGTTATGCGTTATGCGTTATGCGTTATGGGTTATGCATTATGCGTTATGCGTTATGCGTTATGCGTTATGCGTTATGCGTTATCCGTTGTTCGTTATGCGTTATGCATTATGCTTTATGCGTTATGCGTTATGAGTTACACGTTATGCGTTATTCGATATGCGTTATGCGTTATGTGTTATGCGTTATGCGTTATGTGTGATCCGTTATGCGTTAAGCATTATGCGTTTTGCTGTATTCGTTATGCGTTGTGCGTTATACGTTTGCGTTATGCGTTATGCGTTATGCGTTATACGGTATGCGTTATACGTTATACGTTATGCGTTATGCGTTATGCGATATGCGTTATGCGTTATGCGGTATGCGTTATGCTTTATACGTTATGCGTTATGCGTTATGCGTTATGCTTTATGCGTTATGCTTTATGCGTTATGCGTGATCCGTTATGCGTTAGGCGTTATGCGTTCTGCGTTAACGTTATGCGTTATGCCTTATGCGTTATGCGTTATGGGATATGCGATATGTGTTATGCGATATACGTTATGCGTTATGCGTTATGCGTTATGCGTTATACGTTATGCGTTATGCGTTATGCGTTATGCGTTATGCGTTATGCGTTATGCGTGATGCGTTATGTTTTATGCGATATGCGTTATGCGTTATGCGTTATGCATTATGCTTTATGCGTTATGCGTTATGAGTTACACGTTATGCGTTATTCGATATGCGTTATGCGTTATGTGTTATGCGTTATGCGTTATGTGTGATCCGTTATGCGTTAAGCATTATGCGTTTTGCTGTATTCGTTATGCGTTGTGCGTTATACGTTTGCGTTATGCGTTATGCGTTATGCGTTATACGGTATGCGTTATGCGTTATACGTTATGCGTTATGCGTTATGCGTGATGCGGTATGCGTAATGCGTTATGCGTTATGTGTTATACTTTATGCGTTATGCGTAATGCGTTATGCGTTATGCGTTATGCGTTATGCGTTATGCGTTATGCGTTATGCGTTATGCGTTATGCGTTATGCGTTATGCGTTATGCGTTATGCGTTATGCGTTATGCGTTATGCGTTATGCGTTATGCGTTATGCGTTATGCGTTATGCGTTATGCGTTATGCGTTATGCGTTATGCGTTATGCTTTATGCGTTATGCGTTGTGCGTTATACGTTTGCGTTATGCGTTATGCGTTATGCGTTATGCTTTATGCGTTATGCGTTATGCGTTATGCGTGATGCGTTATGCGTTATGCCTTATGCATTATGCGTTATGCGTTATGCGTTATGCGTTATGCGTTATACGTTATGAGTTATGCGTTATGCGTTATGCGATATGCGTCATGCATCAAGCCTTATGCGGTAACGTTATGCGTTATGCGTTTTGCGTTATACGTTATACAATATGCGTAATGCGTTATGCGTTATGTGTTATACTTTATGCGTTATGCGTTATGTGTTATACTTTATGCGTTATGCGTAATGCGTTATGCGTTATGCGTTATGCGTTATGCGTTATGCGTTATGGGTTATGCGTTATGTGTTATGCGATATGCGTTATGCGTTATGCGTTATGCGTTATGCGTTATGCGTTATGCGTTATGCGTTATGCGTTATGCGTTATACGTTATGCGTTATGTGTTATGCGTTATGCGTTATGCGTTATGCGTTATGCGTTATGCGTTATGCGTTATGCGTTATGCGTTATGCGTTATGCGTTATGCGTTATGCGTTATGCGTTATGCGTTATAAGTTTGCGTTATGCGTTATGCGTTATGCGTTATGCGGTATGCGTTATGCGTTATGCGTTATGCGTTATGCGTCATGCGTTATGCGTTATGCGTTATGCGTTATGCATTTTGCATTATGCGCCATGCGTTGTGCGTTATGCGTTATGCGTTATGCGTTATGCGTTATGCGTTATGCGTTATGCGTTATACGGTATGCGTTATGCGTTATACGTTATGCGTTATGCGGTATGCGATATGCGTTATGCGTTATGCGTTATGCGTTATGCGTTATGCGTTATGCGTTATGCGTTATGCGTTATACGTTATGCGTTATGCGTTATGCGTGATCCGTTATGTGTTAGGCGATATACGTTTTGCGGTATTCGTTATGCGTTATGCGTTATGCGTTATCCGTTGTTCGTTATGCGTTATGCGGTATGCGTTATGCGTTATGCGTTATGCGTTATGCGTCATGCGTTATGCGTTATGCGTTATGCGTTATGCATTTTGCATTATGCGCCATGCGTTGTGCGTTATGCGTTATGCGTTATGCGTTATGCGTTATGCGTTATGCGTTATACGGTATGCGTTATGCGTTATACGTTATGCGTTATGCGGTATGCGATATGCGTTATGCGTTATGCGTTATGCGTTATGCGTTATGCGTTATGCGTTATGCGTTATACGTTATGAGTTACACGTTATGCGTTATTCGATATGCGTTATGCGTTATGCGTTATGCGTTATGCGTTATGCGTTATGCGTGATCCGTTATGCGTTAAGCATTATGCGTTTTGCTGTATTCGTTATGCGTTGTGCGTTATACGTTTGCGTTATGCGTTATGCGTTATACGGTATGCGTTATGCGTTATACGTTATGCGTTATGCGTTATGCGATATGCGTTATGTGTTATACTTTATGCGTTATGCGTAATGCGTTATGCGTTATGCGTTATGCGTTATGCGTTATGCGTTATGCGTTATGCGTTATGCGTTATGGGTTATGCGTTATGTGTTATGCGATATGCGTTATGCGTTATGCGTTATGCGTTATGCGTTATGCGTTATGCGTTATGCGTTATGCGTTATGCGTTATGCGTTATGCGTTATGTGTTATGCGTTATGCGTTATGCGTTATGCGTTATGCGTTATGCGTTATGCGTTATGCGTTATGCGTTATGCGTTATAAGTTTGCGTTATGCGTTATGCGTTATGCGTTATGCGGTATGCGTTATGCGTTATGCGTTATGCGTTATGCGTCATGCGTTATGCGTTATGCGTTATGCGTTATGCATTTTGCATTATGCGCCATGCGTTGTGCGTTATGCGTTATGCGTTATGCGTTATGCGTTATGCGTTATGCGTTATGCGTTATGCGTTATGCGTTATACGGTATGCGTTATGCGTTATACGTTATGCGTTATGCGGTATGCGATATGCGTTATGCGTTATGCGTTATGCGTTATGCGTTATGCGTTATGCGTTATGCGTTATGCGTTATACGTTATGCGTTATGCGTTATGCGTGATCCGTTATGTGTTATGCGATATACGTTTTGCGGTATTCGTTATGCGTTATGCGTTATGCGTTATCCGTTGTTCGTTATGCGTTATGCGTTGTGCGTTATACGTTTGCGTTATGCATTATGCGTTATGCGTTATACGGTATGCGTTATGCGTTATACGTTATACGTTATGCGTTATGCGATATGCGTTATGCGTTATGCGTTATGCATTATGCTTTATGCGTTATACGTTATGAGTTACACGTTATGCGTTATTCGATATGCGTTATGCGTTATGCGTTATGCGTTATGCGTTATGCGTTATGCGTTATGCGTTATGCGTTATGCGTGATCCGTTATGCGTTAAGCATTATGCGTTTTGCTGTATTCGTTATGCGTTGTGCGTTATACGTTTGCGTTATGCGTTATGCGTTATACGGTATGCGTTATGCGTTATACGTTATGCGTTATGCGTTATGCGATATGCGTTATGCGTTATGCGTTATGCGTTATGCTTTATGCGTTATGCGTTATGCGTTATGCGTTATGCTTTATGCGTTATGCTTTATGCGTTATGCGTGATCCGTTATGCGTTAGGCGTTATGCGTTATGCGTTAACGTTATGCGTTATGCCTTATGCGTTATGCGTTATGGGTTATGCGTTATGTGTTATGCGATATACGTTATGCGTTATGCGTTATGCGTTATGCGTTATGCGTTATGCGTTATGCCTTATACGTTGTACGTTATGCTTTATGCGTTATGTTTTATGCGATATGCGTTATGCGTTATGCGTTATCCGTTACGCGTGATGCGTTATGCGTTATGTGTTATACTTTATGCGTTATGCGTTATGTGTTATACTTGATGCGTTATGCGTAATGCGTTATGCGTTATGCGTTATGCGTTATGCGTTATGCGTTATGCGTTATGCGTTATGCGTTATGCGTTATGCGTTATGCGTTATGCGTTATTCGTTATCCGTTGTTCGTTATGCGTTATGCATTATGCTTTATGCGTTATGCGTTATGAGTTACACGTTATGCGTTATTCGATATGCGTTATGCGTTATGCGTTATGCGTTATGCGTTATGCGTTATGCGTTATGCGTGATCCGTTATGCGTTAAGCATTGTGCGTTTTGCTGTATTCGTTATGCGTTGTGCGTTATACGTTTGCGTTATGCATTATGCGTTATGCGTTATACGGTATGCGTTATGCGTTATACGTTATGCGTTATGCGTTATGCGTTATGCGATATGCGTTATGCGTTATGCGGTATGCGTTATGCTTTATGCGTTATGCGTTATGCGTTATGCGTTATGCTTTATGCGTTATGCTTTATGCGTTATGCGTGATCCATTATGCGTTAGGCGTTATGCGTTATGCGTTAACGTTATGCGTTATGCCTTATGCGTTATGCGTTATGGGTTATGCGTTATGTGTTATGCGATATACGTTATGCGTTATGCGTTATGCGTTATGCGTTATGCGTTATGCGTTATGCGTTATACGTTGTACGTTATGCGTGATGCGTTATGTTTTATGCGATATGCGTTATGCGTTATGCGTGATGCGTTATGCGTTATGCGTTATGCGTTATGTGTTATACTTTATGCGTTATGCGTAATGCGTTATGCGTTATGCGTAATGCGTTATGCGTTATGCGTTATGCGTTATGCGTTATGCGTTATGCGTTATGCGTTATGCGTTATGCGTTATGCGTTATGCGTTATGCGTTATGCGTTATGCGTTATGCGTTATGCGTTATGCGTTATGCGTTATACGTTGTACGTTATGCGTGATGCGTTATGTTTTATGCGATATGCGTTATGCGTTATGCGTTATGCGTTATGCGTTATGCGTTATGCGTTATGCGTTATGCGTTATGCGTTATGCGTTATGCGTTATGCGTTATGCGTTATGCGTTATGCGTTATGCGTTATGCGATATGCGTTATGCGTTATGCGTTATGCGTTATGCGTTATGCGTTATGCGTTATGCGTTATGCGTTATGCGTTATGCGTTATGCGTTATGCGTTATGCGTTATGCGTTGTGCGTTATAAGTTTGCGTTATGCGTTATGCGTTATGCGTTATGCGTTATGGGTTATGCGTTATGTGTTATGCGATATACGTTATGCGTTATGCGTTATGCGCTATGCGTTGTGCGTTATGCGTTATGCGTTATGCGTTATGAGTTGTGCGTTATAAGTTTGCGTTATGCGTTATGCGTTATGCGTTATGCGTTGTGTGTTATAAGTTTGCGTTATGCGTTATGCGTTATGCGTTATGCGTTATGCGTTATGCGTTATGGGTTATGCGTTATGCGTTATGCGTTGTGCGTTATAAGTTTGCGTTATGCGTTATGCGTTATGCGTTATGCGGTATGCGTAATGCTTTATGCGTTATGCGTTATGCGTTATGCGTTATGCGTTGTGCGTTATAAGTTTGCGTTATGCGTTATGAGTTATGCGTTATGCGGTATGCGTTATGCTTTATGCGTTATGCGTTATGCGTTATGCGTTATGCGTTATGCTTTATGCGTTATGCTTTATGCATTATGCGTGATCCGTTATGCGTTAGGCGTTATGCGTTATGCGTTAACGTTATGCGTTATGCCTTATGCGTTATGCGTTATGGGTTATGCGTTATGTGTTATGCGATATACGTTATGCGTTATGCGTTATGCGTTATGCGTTATGCGTTATGCGTTATGCGTTATGCGTTATGCGTTGTGCGTTATAAGTTTGCGTTATGCGTTATGCGTTATGCGTTATGCGTTATGCGTTATGCGGTATGCGTTATGCTTTATGCGTTATGCGTTATGCGTTATGCGTTATGCGTTATGCTTTATGCGTTATGCTTTATGCGTTATGCGTGATCCGTTATGCGTTATGCGTTATGCGTTAACGTTATGCGTTATGCCTTATGCGTTATGCGTTATGGGTTATGCGTTATGTGTTATGCGATATACGTTATGCGTTATGCGTTATGCGTTATGCGTTATGCGTTATGCGTTATGCGTTATACGTTGTACGTTATGCGTGATGCGTTATGTTTTATGCGATATGCGTTATGCGTTATGCGTTATGCGTTATGCGTGATGCGTTATGCGTAATGCGTTATGCGTTATGCGTTATGCGTAATGCGTTATGCGTTATGCGTTATGCGTTATGCGTTATGCGTTATGCGTTATGCGTTATGCGTTATGCGTTATGCGTTATGCGTTATGCGTTATGCGTTATGCGTTATGCGTTATGCGTTATGCGTTATGCGTTATGCGTTATGCGTTATGCGTTATGCGTTATGCGTTATGCGTTATGCGTTATGCGTTATGCTTTATGCGTTATGCGTTATGCGTTATGCGTTATGCATTATGCGTTATGCGTTATGGGTTATGCGTTATGCGTTATGCGTTATGCGTTATGCGTTATGCGTTATACGTTATGAGTTATGAGTTATGCGTTATGCGTTATGCGATATGCGTCATGCATCAAGCCTTATGCGGTAACGTTATGCGTTATGCGTTTTGCGTTATACGTTATGCGATATGCGTAATGCGTTATGCGTTATGTGTTATACTTTATGCGTTATGCGTTATGTGTTATACTTTATGCGTTATGCGTAATGCGTTATGCGTTATGCGTTATGCGTTATGCGTTATGCGTTATGCGTTATGCGTTATGCGTTATGCGTTATACGTTATGCGGTATTCGTTAGGCGTTGTGCATTATGCGTTATGCGTTATGCGTTATGCGTTATGCGTTATGCGTTATACGGTATGCGTTATGCGTTATACGTTATGCGTTATGCGTTATGCGTTATGCGTTGTGCGTTATGCGTTGTGCGTTATAAGTTTGCGTTATGCGTTATGCGTTATGCGTTATGCGTTATGCGTTATGCGTTATGCGTTATGCGTTATGCGTTATGCGTTGTGCGTTATAAGTTTGCGTTATGCGTTATGAGTTATGCGTTATGCGTTATGCGTTATGCGATATGCGTTGTGCGTTATGCGTTATGCGTTATGCTTTATGCGTTATGCATTATGCGTTATGCGTTATGCGTTATGCGTTATGCGATATTCGTTATGAGTTATGAGTTATAAATTATGCGTTATGCGTTATGCGTTATGCGTTATGCGTTATTCGTTATGCGTTATGCGTTATGCGTTATGCGTTATGCTTTATGCATTATGCATTATGAGTTATACGTTATGCGTTAAGCGTTATGCGTGATCCGTTATGCGTGATCCGTTATGCGTTAAGCGTTATTCGTTTTGCTGTATTCGTTATGCGTTGTGCATTATGCGTTATGCGTTATGTGTTATGCGTTATGCGTTATGCGTTATGCGTTATGCGTTATGCGTTATGCGATATGCGTTATGCGTTATGCATAATGCGTTATGCGATATGCGTTATGCGTTATGCATAATGCGTTATACGTTATGTATTATGCGTTATGCCTTATACGTTATGCGATATGCGTTGTGCGTTATGCGTTATGCGTTATGCGTTATGCATTATGCGTTATGCATTTTGCGTTATGCGTTATGCGTAATGCGTTATGCGTTATGCGTTATGCGTTATGCATTATGCGTTATGCATTTTGCGTTATGCGTTATGCGTAATGCGGTATGCGTTATACGTTATGCGTTATGCTTTATGCGTTATGCGTTATGCGTGATCCGACATGCGTTATGCAATGTTGCGTTATGCGTTATTCGTTATGAGTAATGAGTTCTAAGTTATGCGTAATGCGTTATGCGTTATGCGTTATGCGTTATGCGTTATGCTTTATGCGTTATGCGTTATGCGTTATGCTTTATGGGTTATGCGTTATGCGTTATGCGTTATGCTTTATGCGTTATGCATTATGAGTTATACGTTATGCGTTAAGCGTTATGCGTGATCCGTTATGCGTTAGGCATTATGCGTTTTGCGGTATTCGTTAGGCGTTGTGCATTATGCGTTATGCGTGATCCGTTATGCGTTCAGCGTTATGCGTTTTGCTGTATTCGTTATGCGTTGTGCATTTTGCGTTATGCGTTATGTGTTATGCGTTATGCGTTATGCGTTATGCGTTATACGTTATGCGATATGCGTTATGCGTTATGCGTTATGTGTTATGCCGTATGCGTTATACGTTATGCTTTATGCGATATGCGTTATGCGTTATGCGTTATGTGTTATGCCGTATGCGTTATACGTTATACGTTATGCGTTATTCGTTATGCGTTATGCGTAATGCGTTATGCGTTGGGCGTTATACGTTATGCGTATTGCGTTATGCGTTATGCGTTATGCGTTCTGCGTGATCCGACATGCGTTACGCGTTATGCGTTATGCGTTATGCCTTATGCCTTATGGGTTTGCGTTAGGCATTATGCATTATGCTTTATGCGTTATGCATTATGCGTTATGCGTTATGCGTTATGCGTTATGCGTTATGCGTTATGCGTTGTGCGTAATGCGTTATGCGTTATGTGTTATGCATTATGCGTTATGCGTTATGCCTGATCCGTTAGGCGTTATGCGTTATGCGTTATGCGTTATGCGTTATGCGTTATGCGTTATGCGTTATGCGCTATGCGTTATGCGTTATGCGTTATGCGTTATGCGTTATGCGTTATGCGTTATGCGTTATGCGTTATGCGTTATGCGTTATGCGTTATGCGTTATGCGTTATGCGTTATGCGTTATGCGTTATGCGTTATGGGTTATGCGTTATGCGTTATGCGATATGCGTTATGCGTTATACGTTATGCTTTATGCTTTATGCGTTATGCGTTATGCGTTATGCGTTATGCGTTATGCGTTATGCGTTATGCGTTATGCGTTATGCGTTATGCGTTATGCGTTGTGCGTTATAAGTTTGCGTTATGCGTTATGCGTTATGCGTTATGCGTTATGCGTTATGCGGTATGCGTTATGCTTTATGCGTTATGCGTTATGCGTTATGCGTTATGCGTTATGCTTTATGCGTTATGCTTTATGCGTTATGCGTGATCCGTTATGCGTTATGCGTTATGCGTTAACGTTATGCGTTATGCCTTATGCGTTATGCGTTATGGGTTATGCGTTATGTGTTATGCGATATACGTTATGCGTTATGCGTTATGCGTTATGCGTTATGCGTTATGCGTTATGCGTTATACGTTTTACGTTATGCGTGATGCGTTATGTTTTATGCGATATGCGTTATGCGTTATGCGTTATGCGTTATGCGTGATGCGTTATGCGTAATGCGTTATGCGTTATGTGTTATACTTTATGCGTTATGCGTAATGCGTTATGCGTTATGCGTTATGCGTTATGCGTTATGCGTTATGCGTTATGCGTTATGCGTTATGCGTTATGCGTTATGCGTTATGCGTTATGCGTTATGCGTTATGCGTTATGCGGTATGCGTAATGCTTTATGCGTTATGCGTTATGCGTTATGCGTTATGCGTTATGCGTTATGCGTTATGCGTTATGCGTTATGCGTTATGCGTTATGCGTTATGCGTTGTGCGTTATAAGTTTGCGTTATGCGTTATGAGTTATGCGTTATGCGGTATGCGTTATGCTTTATGCGTTATGCGTTATGCGTTATGCGTTATGCGTTATGCGTTATGCTTTATGCGTTATGCTTTATGCGTTATGCGTGATCCGTTATGCGTTAGGCGTTATGCGTTATGCGTTAACGTTATGCGTTATGCCTTATGCGTTATGCGTTATGGGTTATGCGTTATGTGTTATGCGATATACGTTATGCGTTATGCGTTATGCGTTATGCGTTATGCGTTATGCGTTATGCGTTATGCGTTATGCGTTATGCGTTGTGCGTTATAAGTTTGCGTTATGCGTTATGCGTTATGCGTTATGCGTTATGCGTTATGCGGTATGCGTTATGCTTTATGCGTTATGCGTTATGCGTTATGCGTTATGCGTTATGCTTTATGCGTTATGCTTTATGCGTTATGCGTGATCCGTTATGCGTTAGGCGTTATGCGTTATGCGTTAACGTTATGCGTTATGCCTTATGCGTTATGCGTTATGGGTTATGCGTTATGTGTTATGCGATATACGTTATGCGTTATGCGTTATGCGTTATGCGTTATGCGTTATGCGTTATGCGTTATACGTTGTACGTTATGCGTGATGCGTTATGTTTTATGCGATATGCGTTATGCGTTATGCGTTATGCGTTATGCGTGATGCGTTATGCGTAATGCGTTATGCGTTATGTGTTATACTTTATGCGTTATGCGTAATGCGTTATGCGTTATGCGTTATGCGTTATGCGTTATGCGTTATGCGTTATGCGTTATGCGTTATGCGTTATGCGTTATGCGTTATGCGTTATGCGTTATGCGTTATGCGTTATGCGTTATGCTTTATGCGTTATGCGTTATGCGTTATGCATTATGCGTTATGCGTTATGGGTTATGCGTTATGCGTTATGCGTTATGCGTTATGCGTTATGCGTTATACGTTATGAGTTATGAGTTATGCGTTATGCGTTATGCGATATGCGTCATGCATCAAGCCTTATGCGGTAACGTTATGCGTTATCCGTTTTGCGTTATACGTTATGCGATATGCGTAATGCGTTATGCGTTATGTGTTATACTTTATGCGTTATGCGTTATGTGTTATACTTTATGCGTTATGCGTAATGCGTTATGCGTTATGCGTTATGCGTTATGCGTTATGCGTTATGCGTTATGCGTTATGCGTTATACGTTATGCGTTATGCGTTATGCGTTATGCGTTATGCGTTATGCGTTATGCGTTATGCGTTATGCGTTATGCGTTATGGGTTATGCGTTATGTGTTATGCGATATACGTTATGCGTTATGCGTTATGCGTTATGCGTTCTGCGTGATCCGACATGCGTTACGCGTTATGCGTTACGCGTTATGCGTTATGCGTTATGCCTTATGCCTTATGGGTTTGCGTTAGGCATTATGCATTATGCTTTATGCGTTATGCATTATGCGTTATGCGTTATGCGTTATGCGTTATGCGTTATGCGTTATGCGTTGTGCGTAATGCGTTATGCGTTATGTGTTATGCATTATGCGTTATGCGTTATGCCTGATCCGTTAGGCGTTATGCGTTATGCGTTATGCGTTATGCGCTATGCGTTATGCGTTATGCGTTATGCGTTATGCGTTATGCGTTATGCGTTATGCGTTATGCGTTATGCGTTATGCGTTATGCGTTATGCGTTATGCGTTATGCGTTATGCGTTATGCGTTATGGGTTATGCGTTATGCGTTATGCGATATGCGTTATGCGTTATACGTTATGCTTTATGCTTTATGCGTTATGCGTTATGCGTTATGAGTGATCCGACATGCGTTATGCGTTATGCGTTATGCGTTATGCTTTATGCCTTATGGGTTTGCGTTATGCGTTATGCATTATGCGTTATGCGTTATGCATAATGCGTTATACGTTATGTATTATGCGTTATGCCTTATACGTTATGCGATATGCGTTGTGCGTTATGACTTATGCGTTATGCGTTATGCGTTATGCGTTATGCGTTATGCATTTTGAGTTATGCGCCATGCGTTATGCGTTATGCGTTATGCGTTATGCGTTATGCGATATGCGTTGTGCGTTATGCGTTATGCGTTATGCGTTATGCGTTATGCGTTATGCATTTTGCGTTTTGCGCCATGCGTTATGCGTTATGCGTTATGCGTTATGCATTATGCGTTGTGCGTTATACGTTATGTGTTATACTTTATGCGTTATGTGTTATACTTTATGCGTTATGCGTTATGCGTTATGCGTTATGCATTTTGAGTTATGCGCCATGCGTTATGCGTTATGCGTTATGCGTTATGCGATATGCGTTGTGCGTTATGCGTTATGCGTTATGCTTTATGCGTTATGCATTATGCGTTATGCGTTATGCGTTATGCGTTATGCGATATTCGTTATGAGTTATGAGTTATAAATTATGCGTTATGCGTTATGCGTTATGCGTTATGCGTTATTCGTTATGCGTTATGCGTTATGCGTTATGCGTTATGCTTTATGCATTATGCATTATGAGTTATACGTTATGCGTTAAGCGTTATGCGTGATCCGTTATGCGTTATGCGTTGTGCGTTAAGCGTTATTCGTTTTGCTGTATTCGTTATGCGTTGTGCATTATGCGTTATGCGTTATGTGTTATGCGTTATGCGTTATGCGTTATGCGTTATGCGTTATACGTTATGCGATATGCGTTATGCGTTATGCATAATGCGTTATGCGATATGCGTTATGCGTTATGCATAATGCGTTATACGTTATGTATTATGCGTTATGCCTTATACGTTATGCGATATGCGTTGTGCGTTATGCGTTATGCGTTATGCGTTATGCATTATGCGTTATGCATTTTGCGTTATGCGTTATGCGTAATGCGTTATGCGTTATGCGTTATGCGTTATGCATTATGCGTTATGCATTTTGCGTTATGCGTTATGCGTAATGCGGTATGCGTTATACGTTATGCGTTATGCGTTATGCGTTATGCGTTATGCGTTATGCGTTATGCGTTATGCATTTTGCATTATGCGCCATGCGTTGTGCGTTATGCGTGATGCGTTATGCGTTATGCGTTATGCGTTATGCGTTATGCGTTATGCGTTATGCGTTATACGGTATGCGTTATGCGTTATACGTTATGCGTTATGCGTTATGCGTTATGCGTTGTGCGTTATGCGTTGTGCGTTATAAGTTTGCGTTATGCGTTATGCGTTATGCGTTATGCGTTATGCGTTATGCGTTATGCGTTGTGCGTTATAAGTTTGCGTTATGCGTTATGAGTTATGCGTTATGCGGTATGCGTTATGCTTTATGCGTTATGCGTTATGCGTTATGCGTTATGCGTTATGCTTTATGCGATATGCTTTATGCGTTATGCGTGATCCGTTATGTGTTAGGCGATATACGTTTTGCGGTATTCGTTAGGCGTTGTGCATTATGCGTTATGCGTTATCCGTTATGCGTTATGCGTTATGCGTTATACGGTATGCGTTATGCGTTATACGTTATGCGTTATGCGTTATGCGTTATGCGTTGTGCGTTATGCGTTGTGCGTTATAAGTTTGCGTTATGCGTTATGCGTTATGCGTTATGCGTTATGCGTTATGCGTTATGCGTTATGCGTTATGCGTTGTGCGTTATAAGTTTGCGTTATGCGTTATGAGTTATGCGTTATGCGTTATGCGTTATGCGTTATGCGATATGCGTTGTGCGTTATGCGTTATGCGTTATGCTTTATGCGTTATGCATTATGCGTTATGCGTTATGCGTTATGCGTTATGCGATATTCGTTATGAGTTATGAGTTATAAATTATGCGTTATGCGTTATGCGTTATGCGTTATGCGTTATTCGTTATGCGTTATGCGTTATGCGTTATGCGTTATGCGTTATGCGTTATGGGTTATGCGTTATGCGTTATGCGATATGCGTTATGCGTTATACGTTATGCTTTATGCTTTATGCGTTATGCGTTATGCGTTATGCGTTATGCGTTATGCGTTATGCGTTATGCGTTATGCGTTATGCGTTATGCGTTATGCGTTATGCGCTATGCGTTATGCGTTATGCGTTATGCGTTATGCGTTATGCGTTATGCGTTATGCGTTATGCGTTATGCGTTATGCGTTATGCGTTATGCGTTATGCGTTATGCGTTATGCGTTATGCGTTATGCGTTATGGGTTATGCGTTATGCGTTATGCGATATGCGTTATGCGTTATACGTTATGCTTTATGCTTTATGCGTTATGCGTTATGCGTTATGCGTTATGCGTTATGCGTTATGCGTTATGCGTTATGCGTTATGCGTTATGCGTTATGCGTTGTGCGTTATAAGTTTGCGTTATGCGTTATGCGTTATGCGTTATGCGTTATGCGTTATGCGGTATGCGTTATGCTTTATGCGTTATGCGTTATGCGTTATGCGTTATGCGTTATGCGTTATGCGTTATGCGTTATGCGTGATGCGTTATGCGTAATGCGTTATGCGTTATGTGTTATACTTTATGCGTTATGCGTAATGCGTTATGCGTTATGCGTTATGCGTTATGCGTTATGCGTTATGCGTTATGCGTTATGCGTTATGCGTTATGCGTTATGCGTTATGCGTTATGCGTTATGCGTTATGCGTTATGCGTTATGCGGTATGCGGTATGCGTAATGCTTTATGCGTTATGCGTTATGCGTTATGCGTTATGCGTTATGCGTTATGCGTTATGCGTTATGCGTTATGCGTTATGCGTTGTGCGTTATAAGTTTGCGTTATGCGTTATGAGTTATGCGTTATGCGGTATGCGTTATGCTTTATGCGTTATGCGTTATGCGTTATGCGTTATGCGTTATGCGTTATGCTTTATGCGTTATGCTTTATGCGTTATGCGTGATCCGTTATGCGTTAGGCGTTATGCGTTATGCGTTAACGTTATGCGTTATGCCTTATGCGTTATGCGTTATGGGTTATGCGTTATGTGTTATGCGATATACGTTATGCGTTATGCGTTATGCGTTATGCGTTATGCGTTATGCGTTATGCGTTATGCGTTATGCGTTGTGCGTTATAAGTTTGCGTTATGCGTTATGCGTTATGCGTTATGCGTTATGCGGTATGCGTTATGCTTTATGCGTTATGCGTTATGCGTTATGCGTTATGCGTTATGCTTTATGCGTTATGCTTTATGCGTTATGCGTGATCCGTTATGCGTTAGGCGTTATGCGTTATGCGTTAACGTTATGCGTTATGCCTTATGCGTTATGCGTTATGGGTTATGCGTTATGTGTTATGCGATATACGTTATGCGTTATGCGTTATGCGTTATGCGTTATGCGTTATGCGTTATGCGTTATACGTTGTACGTTATGCGTGATGCGTTATGTTTTATGCGATATGCGTTATACGTTATGCGTTATGCGTTATGCGTGATGCGTTATGCGTAATGCGTTATGCGTTATGTGTTATACTTTATGCGTTATGCGTAATGCGTTATGCGTTATGCGTTATGCGTTATGCGTTATGCGTTATGCGTTATGCGTTATGCGTTATGCGTTATGCGTTATGCGTTATGCGTTATGCGTTATGCGTTATGCGTTATGCGTTATGCGTTATGCGTTATGCTTTATGCGTTTGCGTTATGCGTTATGCATTATGCGTTATGCGTTATGGGTTATGCGTTATGCGTTATGCGTTATGCGTTATGCGTTATGCGTTATACGTTATGAGTTATGAGTTATGCGTTATGCGTTATGCGATATGCGTCATGCATCAAGCCTTATGCGGTAACGTTATGCGTTATCCGTTTTGCGTTATACGTTATGCGATATGCGTAATGCGTTATGCGTTATGTGTTATACTTTATGCGTTATGCGTTATGTGTTATACTTTATGCGTTATGCGTAATGCGTTATGCGTTATGCGTTATGCGTTATGCGTTATGCGTTATGCGTTATGCGTTATGCGTTATACGTTATGCGTTATGCGTTATGCGTTATGCGTTATGCGTTATGCGTTATGCGTTATGCGTTATGCGTTATGCGTTATGGGTTATGCGTTATGTGTTATGCGATATACGTTATGCGTTATGCGTTATGCGTTATGCGTTCTGCGTGATCCGACATGCGTTACGCGTTATGCGTTATGCGTTATGCCTTATGCCTTATGGGTTTGCGTTAGGCATTATGCATTATGCTTTATGCGTTATGCATTATGCGTTATGCGTTATGCGTTATGCGTTATGCGTTATGCGTTATTCGTTGTGCGTAATGCGTTATGCGTTATGTGTTATGCATTATGCGTTATGCGTTATGCCTGATCCGTTAGGCGTTATGCGTTATGCGTTATGCGTTATGCGTTATGCGTTATGCGTTATGCGTTATGCGTTATGCGCTATGCGTTATGCGTTATGCGTTATGCGTTATGCGTTATGCGTTATGCGTTATGCGTTATGCGTTATGCGTTATGCGTTATGCGTTATGCGTTATGCGTTATGCGTTATGCGTTATGCGTTATGCGTTATGGGTTATGCGTTATGCGTTATGCGATATGCGTTATGCGTTATACGTTATGCTTTATGCTTTATGCGTTATGCGTTATGCGTTATGAGTGATCCGACATGCGTTATGCGTTATGCGTTATGCGTTATGCTTTATGCCTTATGGGTTTGCGTTATGCGTTATGCATTATGCGTTATGCGTTATGCATAATGCGTTATACGTTATGTATTATGCGTTATGCCTTATACGTTATGCGATATGCGTTGTGCGTTATGACTTATGCGTTATGCGTTATGCGTTATGCGTTATGCGTTATGCATTTTGAGTTATGCGCCATGCGTTATGCGTTATGCGTTATGCGTTATACGTTATGCGTTATGCGTTATGCGTTATGCGTTGTGCGTTATGCGTTGTGCGTTATAAGTTTGCGTTATGCGTTATGCGTTATGCGTTATGCGTTATGCGTTATGCGTTGTGCGTTATAAGTTTGCGTTATGCGTTATGAGTTATGCGTTATGCGGTATGCGTTATGCTTTATGCGTTATGCGTTATGCGTTATGCGTTATGCGTTATGCTTTATGCGTTATGCTTTATGCGTTATGCGTGATCCGTTATGTGTTAGGCGATATACGTTTTGCGGTATTCGTTAGGCGTTGTGCATTATGCGTTATGCGTTATCCGTTATGCGTTATGCGTTATGCGTTATACGGTATGCGTTATGCGTTATACGTTATGCGTTATGCGTTATGCGTTATGCGTTGTGCGTTATGCGTTGTGCGTTATAAGTTTGCGTTATGCGTTATGCGTTATGCGTTATGCGTTATGCGTTATGCGTTATGCGTTATGCGTTATGCGTTGTGCGTTATAAGTTTGCGTTATGCGTTATGAGTTATGCGTTATGCGTTATGCGTTATGCGTTATGCGATATGCGTTGTGCGTTATGCGTTATGCGTTATGCTTTATGCGTTATGCATTATGCGTTATGCGTTATGCGTTATGCGTTATGCGATATTCGTTATGAGTTATGAGTTATAAATTATGCGTTATGCGTTATGCGTTATGCGTTATGCGTTATTCGTTATGCGTTATGCGTTATGCGTTATGCGTTATGCTTTATGCATTATGCATTATGAGTTATACGTTATGCGTTAAGCGTTATGCGTGATCCGTTATGCGTGATCCGTTATGCGTTAAGCGTTATTCGTTTTGCTGTATTCGTTATGCGTTGTGCATTATGCGTTATGCGTTATGTGTTATGCGTTATGCGTTATGCGTTATGCGTTATGTGTTATACGTTATGCGTTATACGTTATGCGATATGCGTAATGCGTTATGCGTTATGTGTTATACTTTATGCGTTATGCGTTATGTGTTATACTTTATGCGTTATGCGTAATGCGTTATGCGTTATGCGTTATGCGTTATGCGTTATGCGTTATGCGTTATGCGTTATGCGTTATACGTTATGCGTTATGCGTTATGCGTTATGCGTTATGCGTTATGCGTTATGCGTTATGCGTTATGCGTTATGCGTTATGGGTTATGCGTTATGTGTTATGCGATATACGTTATGCGTTATGCGTTATGCGTTATGCGTTCTGCGTGATCCGACATGCGTTACGCGTTATGCGTTATGCGTTATGCCTTATGCCTTATGGGTTTGCGTTAGGCATTATGCATTATGCTTTATGCGTTATGCATTATGCGTTATGCGTTATGCGTTATGCGTTATGCGTTATGCGTTATGCGTTGTGCGTAATGCGTTATGCGTTATGCGTTATGCATTATGCGTTATGCGTTATGCCTGATCCGTTAGGCGTTATGCGTTATGCGTTATGCGTTATGCGTTATGCGTTATGCGTTATGCGTTATGCGTTATGCGGTATGCGTTATGCGTTATGCGTTATGCGTTATGCGTTATGCGTTATGCGTTATGCGTTATGCGTTATGCGTTATGCGTTATGCGTTATGCGTTATGCGTTATGCGTTATGCGTTATGCGTTATGCGTTATGCGTTATGGGTTATGCGTTATGCGTTATGCGATATGCGTTATGCGTTATACGTTATGCTTTATGCTTTATGCGTTATGCGTTATGCGTTATGAGTGATCCGACATGCGTTATGCGTTATGCGTTATGCGTTATGCTTTATGCCTTATGGGTTTGCGTTATGCGTTATGCATTATGCGTTATGCGTTATGCATAATGCGTTATACGTTATGTATTATGCGTTATGCCTTATACGTTATGCGATATGCGTTGTGCGTTATGACTTATGCGTTATGCGTTATGCGTTATGCGTTATGCGTTATGCATTTTGAGTTATGCGCCATGCGTTATGCGTTATGCGTTATGCGTTATACGTTATGCGTTATGCGTTATGCGTTATGCGTTGTGCGTTATGCGTTGTGCGTTATAAGTTTGCGTTATGCGTTATGCGTTATGCGTTATGCGTTATGCGTTATGCGTTGTGCGTTATAAGTTTGCGTTATGCGTTATGAGTTATGCGTTATGCGGTATGCGTTATGCTTTATGCGTTATGCGTTATGCGTTATGCGTTATGCTTTATGCGTTATGCTTTATGCGTTATGCGTGATCCGTTATGTGTTAGGCGATATACGTTTTGCGGTATTCGTTAGGCGTTGTGCATTATGCGTTATGCGTTATCCGTTATGCGTTATGCGTTATGCGTTATACGGTATGCGTTATGCGTTATACGTTATGCGTTATGCGTTATGCGTTATGCGTTGTGCGTTATGCGTTGTGCGTTATAAGTTTGCGTTATGCGTTATGCGTTATGCGTTATGCGTTATGCGTTATGCGTTATGCGTTATGCGTTATGCGTTGTGCGTTATAAGTTTGCGTTATGCGTTATGAGTTATGCGTTATGCGTTATGCGTTATGCGTTATGCGATATGCGTTGTGCGTTATGCGTTATGCGTTATGCTTTATGCGTTATGCATTATGCGTTATGCGTTATGCGTTATGCGTTATGCGATATTCGTTATGAGTTATGAGTTATAAATTATGCGTTATGCGTTATGCGTTATGCGTTATGCGTTATTCGTTATGCGTTATGCGTTATGCGTTATGCTTTATGCATTATGCATTATGAGTTATACGTTATGCGTTAAGCGTTATGCGTGATCCGTTATGCGTGATCCGTTATGCGTTAAGCGTTATTCGTTTTGCTGTATTCGTTATGCGTTGTGCATTATGCGTTATGCGTTATGTGTTATGCGTTATGCGTTATGCGTTATGCGTTATGTGTTATACGTTATGCGATATGCGTTATGCGTTATGCATAATGCGTTATGCGATATGCGTTATGCGTTATGCATAATGCGTTATACGTTATGTATTATGCGTTATGCCTTATACGTTATGCGATATGAGTTGTGCGTTATGCGTTATGCGTTATGCGTTATGCATTATGCGTTATGCATTTTGCGTTATGCGTTATGCGTAATGCGTTATGCGTTATGCGTTATGCGTTATGCATTATGCGTTATGCATTTTGCGTTATGCGTTATGCGTAATGCGGTATGCGTTATACGTTATGCGTTATGCTTTATGCGTTATGCGTTATGCGTGATCCGACATGCGTTATGCAATGTTGCGTTATGCGTTATTCGTTATGAGTAATGAGTTCTAAGATATGCGTAATGCGTTATGCGTTATGCGTTATGCGTTATGCGTTATGCGTTATGCTTTATGCGTTATGCGTTATGCGTTATGCTTTATGGGTTATGCGTTATGCGTTATGCGTTATGCTTTATGCGTTATGCATTATGAGTTATACGTTATGCGTTAAGCGTTATGCGTGATCCGTTATGCGTTAGGCGTTATGCGTTTTGCGGTATTCGTTAGGCGTTGTGCATTATGCGTTATGCGTGATCCGTTATGCGTTAAGCGTTATGCGTTTTGCTGTATTCGTTATGCGTTGTGCATTTTGCGTTATGCGTTATGTGTTATGCGTTATCCGTTATGCGTTATGCGTTATACGTTATGCGATATGCGTTATGCGTTATGCGTTATGTGTTATGCCGTATGCGTTATACGTTATACGTTATGCGTTATTCGTTATGCGTTATGCGTAATGCGTTATGCGTTGGGCGTTATACGTTATGCGTATTGCGTTATGCGTTATGCGTTATGCGTTATGCGTTATGCGTTATGCGTTATGCGTTATGCGTTATGCGTTATGCTTTATGCGTTATGCGTTATGCGTTATGCGTTATGCGTTATGCGTTATGCGTTGTGCGTTATACGTTTGCGTTATACGTTTTGCATTATACTTTATGCGTTATGCGTTATGCGTTATGCGTTATACGTTATGCGTTATGCGTTATACGTTATGCGTTATGCGTTATGCGTTATGCTTTATGCGTTATGCGTTATGCGTTATGCGTTATGCGTTATGCGTTACGCTTTATGCGTTATGCATTATGCCTTATGCGTTATGCGTTATGCATTATGCGTTATGCGTTATGCGTGATCCGTTATGCGTTAAGCGTTATGCGTTATGCGGTATGCGTTATGCGTTATTCGTTATGCGTTATGCGTTATGCGTTATGCGTTATGCGTTATGCGTTATGCGTTATGCGTTATGCGTTATGCTTTATGCGTTATGCGTTAGGCGTTAAGCGTTATGCGTTACGCTTTATGCGTTATGCATTATGCCTTATGCGTTATGCGTTATGCATTATGCGTTTTGCGTTATGCGTTATGCGTTATGCGTTATGCGTTATGCGTTATGCGTTATGCGTTATGCGTTATGCGTTATACGTTATGAGTTATGCGTTATGCGTTATGCGTTATACGTTATGCTTTATGCTTTATGCGTTATGCGTTATGCGTGATCCGACATGCGTTATGCAATGTTGCGTTATGCGTTATTCGTTATGAGTTATGAGTTCTAAGTTATGCGTAATGCGTTATGCGTTATGCGTTATGCGTTATGCGTTATGCGTTATGCTTTATGCGTTATGCGTTATGCGTTATGCTTTATGGGTTATGCGTTATGCGTTATGCTTTATGGGTTATGCGTTATGCGTTATGCGTTATGCTTTATGCGTTATGCATTATGAGTTATACGTTATGCGTTAAGCGTTATGCGTGATCCGTTATGCGTTAGGCGTTATGCGTTTTGCGGTATTCGTTAGGCGTTGTGCATTATGCGTTATGCGTGATCCGTTATGCGTTAAGCGTTATGCGTTTTGCTGTATTCGTTATGCGTTGTGCATTTTGCGTTATGCGTTATGTGTTATGCGTTATGCGTTATGCGTTATGCGTTGGGCGTTATACGTTATGCGTATTGCGTTATGCGATATGCGTTGTGCGTTATGCGTTATGCGTTATGCGTTATGCGTTATGCGTTATGCGTTATGCGTTATGCGTTATGCGTTATGCGTTATGCGTTATGCTTTATGCGTTATGCGTTATGCGTTATGCGTTATGCGTTATGCGTTATGCGTTGTGCGTTATACGTTTGCGTTATACGTTTTGCATTATACTTTATGCGTTATGCGTTATGCGTTATGCGTTATACGTTATGCGTTATGCGTTATACGTTATGCGTTATGCGTTATGCGTTATGCTTTATGCGTTATGCGTTATGCGTTATGCGTTATGCGTTACGCTTTATGCGTTATGCATTATGCCTTATGCGTTATGCGTTATGCATTATGCGTTATGCGTTATGCGTGATCCGTTATGCGTTAAGCGTTATGCGTTATGCGGTATGCGTTATGCGTTATACGTTATGCGTTATGCGTTATGCGTTATGGGTTATGCGTTATGCGTTATGCGTTATGCGTTATGCGTTATGCGTTATGCGTTATGCTTTCTGCGTTATGCGTTAGGCGTTAAGCGTTATGCGTTACGCTTTATGCGTTATGCATTATGCCTTATGCGTTATGCCTTATGCGTTATGCGTTATGCGTTATGCGTTATGCGTTATGCGTTATGCGTTATGCGTTATGCGTTATGCGTTATGCGTTATGCGTTATGCGTTATGCGCTATACGTTATGCGTTATGCGTTATGCGTTATGCGTTATGCGTTATGCGTTATGCGTTATGCGTTCTGCGTTTTGCGATATGCGTTATGCGTTATGCTTTATGCGTTATGAGTTATGCATTATGCGTTATGAGTGATCCGTTATGCGTTAGGCGTTATGGGTTTTCCGGTGTTCGTTATGCGTTATTCGTTATGCGTTATGCGTTATGCGTTATACGGTATGCGTTATGCGTTATGCGTTATGCGTTATGCGTTATGCGTTATACGTTATGCGTTTTGCGTTATGCGTTATGCGTTATGCGTTATGCGTTATGCGTTATGCGTTATGCGTTATGCGGTATGCGTTATGCGTTATGCGTTATGCGTTATGCGTTATGCGTTATGCGTTATGCGTTATGCGTTATGCGTTATGCGTTATGCGTTATGCGTTATGCGTTATGCGTTATGCGTTATGCGTTATGCGTTATGCGTTATGCGTTATGCGTTATGCGTTATGCGTTATGCGTTATGCGTTATGCGTTATGCGTTATGCGTTATGCGTTATGCGTTATGCGTTATGCGTTATGCGCTATACGTTATGCGTTATGCGTTATGCGTTATGCGTTACGCTTTATGCGTTATGCATTATGCCTTATGCGTTATGCGTTATGCATTATGCGTTATGCGTTATGCGTGATCCGTTATGCGTTAAGCGTTATGCGTTTTGCTGGATTCGTTATGCGTTGTGCATTATGCGTTATGCGTTATGTGTTATGCGTTATGCGTTATGCGTTATGCGTTATGCGTTATGCGTTATGCGTTATGCGTTATGCGTTATGCGTTATGCGCTATACGTTATGCGTTATGCGTTATGCGTTATGCGTTATGCGTTATGCGTTATGCGTTCTGCGTTTTGCGATATGCGTTATGCGTTATGCTTTATGCGTTATGAGTTATGCATTATGCGTTATGAGTGATCCGTTATGCGTTAGGCGTTATGGGTTTTCCGGTGTTCGTTATGCGTTATTCGTTATGCGTTATGCGTTATGCGTTATACGGTATGCGTTATGCGTTATGCGTTATGCGTTATGCGTTATGCGTTATACGTTATGCGTTTTGCGTTGTGCGTTATGCGTTATGCGTTATGCGTTATGCGTTATGCGTTATGCGTTATGCGGTATGCGTTATGCGTTATGCGTTATGCGTTATGCGTTATGCGTTATACGGTATGCGTTATGCGTTATGCGTTATGCGTTATGCGTTATGCGTTATGCGTTATGCGTTATACGTTATGCGTTTTGCGTTATGCGTTATGCGTTATGCGTTATGCGTTATGTGTTATGCGTTATGCGTTATGCGGTATGCGTTATGCGTTATACCTTATGCGTTATGCGTTATGCGTTATGCGTTATGCTTTATGCGTTATGCATTATGAGTTATACGTTATGCGTTAAGCGTTATGCGTGATCCGTTATGCGTTAGGCGTTATGCGTTTTGCGGTATTCGTTAGGCGTTGTGCATTATGCGTTATGCGTGATCCGTTATGCGTTAAGCGTTATGCGTTATGCGTTATGTGTTATGCCGTATGCGTTATACGTTATACGTTATGCGTTATTCGTTATGCGTTATGCGTAATGCGTTATGCGTTGGGCGTTATACGTTATGCGTATTGCGTTATACGTTATGCGTTATGCGTTATGCGTTATGCTTTATGCGTTATGCGTTATGCGTTATGCGTTATGCGTTACGCTTTATGCGTTATGCATTATGCCTTATGCGTTATGCGTTATGCATTATGCGTTATGCGTTATGCGTGATCCGTTATGCGTTAAGCGTTATGCGTTATGCGTTATGCGTTATGCGTTATGCGTTATGCGTTATGCGTTATGCGTTATGCGTTATGCGTTATGCGTTATGCGTTATGCGTTATGCGTTATGCGTTATGCGTTATGCGTTATGCGCTATACGTTATGCGTTATGCGTTATGCGTTATGCGTTATGCGTTATGCGTTAAGCGTTATTCGTTATGCGTTATGCGATATGCGTTATGCGTTATGCTTTATGCGTTATGCGTTATGCATTATGCGTTATGAGTGATCCGTTATGCCTTAGGCGTTATGGGTTTTCCGGTGTTCGTTATGCGTTATGCGTTATGCGTTATGCGTTATGCGTTATGCGTTATGCGTTATGCGTTATGCGTTATGCGTTATGCGTTATGCGTTATGCGTTATGCGTTATGCGTTATGCGCTATACGTTATGCGTTATGCGTTATGCGTTATGCGTTATGCGTTATGCGTTATGCGTTATGCGTTCTGCGTTATGCGATATGCGTTATGCGTTATGCTTTATGCGTTATGCGTTATGCATTATGCGTTATGAGTGATCCGTTATGCCTTAGGCGTTATGGGTTTTCCGGTGTTCGTTATGCGTTATGCGTTATGCGTTATGCGTTATGCGTTATGCGTTATGCGTTAAGCGTTATTCGTTATGCGTTATGCGTTATGCGTTATACGGTATGCGTTATGCGTTATGCGTTATGCGTTATGCGTTATGCGTTATGCGTTATGCGTTATACGTTATGCGTTTTGCGTTATGCGTTATGCGTTATGCGTTATGCGTTATGTGTTATGCGTTATGCGTTATGCGGTATGCGTTATGCGTTATACCTTATGCGTTATGCGTTATGCGTTATGCGTTATGCTTTATGCGTTATGCATTATGAGTTATACGTTATGCGTTAAGCGTTATGCGTGATCCGTTATGCGTTAGGCGTTATGCGTTTTGCGGTATTCGTTAGGCGTTGTGCATTATGCGTTATGCGTGATCCGTTATGCGTTAAGCGTTATGCGTTTTGCGTTATGTGTTATGCCGTATGCGTTATACGTTATACGTTATGCGTTATTCGTTATGCGTTATGCGTAATGCGTTATGCGTTGGGCGTTATACGTTATGCGTATTGCGTTATACGTTATGCGTTATGCGTTATGCGTTATGCTTTATGCGTTATGCGTTATGCGTTATGCGTTATGCGTTACGCTTTATGCGTTATGCATTATGCCTTATGCGTTATGCGTTATGCATTATGCGTTATGCGTTATGCGTGATCCGTTATGCGTTAAGCGTTATGCGTTATGCGGTATGCGTTATGCGTTATACGTTATGCGTTATGCGTTATGCGTTATGCGTTATGCGTTATGCGTTATGCGTTATGCGTTATGCGTTATGCGTTATGCGTTATGCTTTATGCGTTATGCGTTAGGCGTTAAGCGTTATGCGTTACGCTTTATGCGTTATGCATTATGCCTTATGCGTTATGCGTTATGCATTATGCGTTTTGCGTTATGCGTTATGCGTTATGCGTTATGCGTTATGCGTTATGCGTTATGCGTTATGCGTTATGCGTTATGCGTTATACGTTATGAGTTATGCGTTATGCGTTATGCGTTATACGTTATGCTTTATGCTTTATGCGTTATGCGTTATGCGTGATCCGACATGCGTTATGCAATGTTGCGTTATGCGTTATTCGTTATGAGTTATGAGTTCTAAGTTATGCGTAATGCGTTATGCGTTATGCGTTATGCGTTATGCGTTATGCGTTATGCTTTATGCGTTATGCGTTATGCGTTATGCTTTATTGGTTATGCGTTATGCGTTATGCTTTATGGGTTATGCGTTATGCGTTATGCGTTATGCTTTATGCGTTATGCATTATGAGTTATACGTTATGCGTTAAGCGTTATGCGTGATCCGTTATGCGTTAGGCGTTATGCGTTTTGCGGTATTCGTTAGGCGTTGTGCATTATGCGTTATGCGTGATCCGTTATGCGTTAAGCGTTATGCGTTTTGCTGTATTCGTTATGCGTTGTGCATTTTGCGTTATGCGTTATGTGTTATGCGTTATGCGTTATGCGTTATGCGTTATACGTTATGCGATATGCGTTATGCGTTATGCGTTATGTGTTATGCGGTATGCGTTATACGTTATACATTATGCGTTATTCGTTATGCGTTATGCGTAATGCGTTATGCGTTGGGCGTTATACGTTATGCGTATTGCGTTATGCGATATGCGTTGTGCGTTATGCGTTATGCGTTATGCGTTATGCGTTATGCGTTATGCGTTATGCGTTATGCGTTATGCGTTATGCGTTATGCGTTATGCGTTATGCTTTATGCGTTATGCGTTATGCGTTATGCGTTATGCGTTATGCGTTATGCGTTGTGCGTTATACGTTTGCGTTATACGTTTTGCATTATACTTTATGCGTTATGCGTTATGCGTTATGCGTTATACGTTATGCGTTATGCGTTATACGTTATGCGTTATGCGTTATGCGTTATGCTTTATGCGTTATGCGTTATGCGTTATGCGTTATGCGTTACGCTTTATGCGTTATGCATTATGCCTTATGCGTTATGCGTTATGCATTATGCGTTATGCGTTATGCGTGATCCGTTATGCGTTAAGCGTTATGCGTTATGCGGTATGCGTTATGCGTTATACGTTATGCGTTATGCGTTATGCGTTATGCGTTATGCGTTATGCGTTATGCGTTATGCGTTATGCGTTATGCGTTATGCGTTATGCTTTCTGCGTTATGCGTTAGGCGTTAAGCGTTATGCGTTACGCTTTATGCGTTATGCATTATGCCTTATGCGTTATGCGTTATGCATTATGCGTTATGCGTTATGCGTGATCCGTTATGCGTTAAGCGTTATGCGTTTTGCTGGATTCGTTATGCGTTGTGCATTATGCGTTATGCGTTATGTGTTATGCGTTATGCGTTATGCGTTATGCGTTATGCGTTATGCGTTCTGCGTTTTGCGATATGCGTTATGCGTTATGCTTTATGCGTTATGAGTTATGCATTATGCGTTATGAGTGATCCGTTATGCGTTAGGCGTTATGGGTTTTCCGGTGTTCGTTATGCGTTATTCGTTATGCGTTATGCGTTATGCGTTATGCATTATGCGTTATGCGTTATGCGTGATCCGTTATGCGTTATGCGTTATGCGTTATACGGTATGCGTTATGCGTTATGCGTTATGCGTTATGCGTTATGCGTTATACGTTATGCGTTTTGCGTTATGCGTTATGCGGTATGCGTTATGCGTTATACGTTATGCGTTATGCGTTATGCGTTATGCGTTATGCGTTATGCGTTATGCGTTATGCGTTATGCGTTATGCGTTATGCGTTATGCTTTCTGCGTTATGCGTTAGGCGTTAAGCGTTATGCGTTACGCTTTATGCGTTATGCATTATGCCTTATGCGTTATGCGTTATGCATTATGCGTTATGCGTTATGCGTGATCCGTTATGCGTTATGCGTTATGCGTTATGCGTTATGCGTTATGCGTTATGCGTTATGCGCTATACGTTATGCGTTATGCGTTATGCGTTATGCGTTATGCGTTATGCGTTATGCGTTATGCGTTATGCGTTCTGCGTTTTGCGATATGCGTTATGCGTTATGCTTTATGCGTTATGAGTTATGCATTATGCGTTATGAGTGATCCGTTATGCGTTAGGCGTTATGGGTTTTCCGGTGTTCGTTATGCGTTATTCGTTATGCGTTATGCGTTATGCGTTATACGGTATGCGTTATGCGTTATGCGTTATGCGTTATGCGTTATGCGTTATACGTTATGCGTTTTGCGTTATGCGTTATGCGTTATGCGTTATGCGTTATGCGTTATGCGTTATGCGTTATGCGGTATGCGTTATGCGTTATGCGTTATGCGTTATGCGTTATGCGTTATGCGTTATGCGTTATGCGTTATGCGTTATGCGTTATGCGTTATGCGTTATGCGTTATGCGTTATGCGTTATGCGTTATGCGTTATGCGTTATGCGTTATGCGTTATGCGTTATGCGTTATGCGTTATGCGTTATGCTGGATTCGTTATGCGTTGTGCATTATGCGTTATGCGTTATGTGTTATGCGTTATGCGTTATGCGTTATGCGTTATGCGTTATGCGTTATGCGTTATGCGTTATGCGTTATGCGTTATGCGCTATACGTTATGCGTTATGCGTTATGCGTTATGCGTTATGCGTTATGCGTTATGCGTTATGCGTTATGCGTTCTGCGTTTTGCGATATGCGTTATGCGTTATGCTTTATGCGTTATGAGTTATGCATTATGCGTTATGAGTGATCCGTTATGCGTTAGGCGTTATGGGTTTTCCGGTGTTCGTTATGCGTTATTCGTTATGCGTTATGCGTTATGCGTTATACGGTATGCGTTATGCGTTATGCGTTATGCGTTCTGCGTTATGCGTTATACGTTATGCGTTTTGCGTTATGCGTTATGCGTTATGCGTTATGCGTTATGCGTTATGCGTTATGCGTTATGCGTTATGCGTTATGCGTTATGCGTTATGCGTTATGCGTTATGCGTTATGCGTTATGCGTTATGCGTTATGCGTTATGCGTTATGCGTTATGCGTTATGCGTTATGCGTTATGCGTTATGCGTTATGCGCTATACGTTATGCGTTATGCGTTATGCGTTATGCGTTATGCGTTATGCGTTATGCGTTATGCGTTCTGCGTTATGCGATATGCGTTATGCGTTATGCTTTATGCGTTATGCGTTATGCATTATGCGTTATGAGTGATCCGTTATGCCTTAGGCGTTATGGGTTTTCCGGTGTTCGTTATGCGTTATGCGTTATGCGTTATGCGTTATGCGTTATGCGTTATGCGTTATGCGTTAAGCGTTATTCGTTATGCGTTATGCGTTATGCGTTATACGGTATGCGTTATGCGTTATGCGTTATGCGTTATGCGTTATGCGTTATGCGTTATGCGTTATGCGTTATACGTTATGCGTTTTGCGTTATGCGTTATGCGTTATGCGTTATGCGTTATGTGTTATGCGTTATGCGTTATGCGGTATGCGTTATGCGTTATACCTTATGCGTTATGCGTTATGCGTTATGCGTTATGCGTTATGCGTTATGCGTTATGCGTTATGCGTTATGCGTTATGCGTTATGCGTTATGCGTTATGCGTTATGCGTTATGCGTTATGCGTTATGCGTTATGCGTTATGCGTTATGCGTTATGCGTTATGCGTTATGCGTTATGCGTTATGCGTTATGCTTTATGCGTTATGCGTTATGAGTTACACGTTATGCGTTATGCGTTATTGCGTTATGAGTGATCCATTATGCGTTAGGCGTTATGGGTTTTCCGGTGTTCGTTATGCGTTGTGCATTATGCGTTAGGCGTTATGAAATATGGGTTATGGTTTATGCGTTATCCGTTGTGCGCTATATGTTTGCGTTATGCGTTATGCGTTATACGGTATGCGTTATGCGTTATACGTTATGCGTTAGGCGTTATGCGTTATGGGTTATGTGTTATGCGTTATGCGTTATGCTTTATGCGTTATGCGTTATGCGTTATGCGTTATGCGTTATGCGTTATATGTTATGCGTTATGCGTTATGCGTTATGCGTTGTGCGTTATACGTTTGCGTTATGCGTTATGCGTTATGCGTTATGCGTTATACGGTATGCGTTATGCGTTATACGTTATGCGTTATGCGTTATGCGATATGCGTTATGCGTTATGCCTTATGCGTTATGCTTTATGCGTTATGCGTTATGAGTTACACGTTATGCGATATGCGTTATGCGTTATGCGTTATTGCGTTAGGGGTTATGCGTTATGCGTTATGCGTTATGCGTTATGCGTTATGCGTTATGCTTTATACGTTATGCGTTATGCCTTATGCGTTATGCGTTATGCGTTATGCGTTATATGTTATGCGTTATGCGTTATGCGTTATGCGTTATGCGTTATGCGTTATGCGTTATGCGTTATGCGTTATGCGTTATGCGTTATGCATTATGCGTTATGCGTTATACGGTATGCGTTATGCGTTATACGTTATGCGTTATGCGTTTTGCGTTATGCGTTATCCGTTGTTCGTTATGCGTTATGCGTTGTGCGTTATACGTTTGCGTTATGCGTTATGCGTTATGCGTTATGCGTTATACGGTATGCGTTATGCGTTATACGTTATGCGTTATGCGTTATGCGTTATGGGTTATGCTTCATGCGTTATGCGATATGCGTTATGCTTTATACGTTATGCGTTATGCGTTATGCGTTATGCGTTATGCGTTATGCGTTATGCGCTATGCGTTATGCGTTATGCGTTATACGGTATGCGTTATGCGTTATGCGTTATGCGTTATACGGTATGCGTTATGCGTTATACGTTATGCGTTATGCGTTTTGCGTTATGCGTTATCCGTTGTTCGTTATGCGTTATGCGTTGTGCGTTATACGTTTGCGTTATGAGTTATGCGTTATGCATTATGCGTTCTGCGTTATACGTTTGCGTTGTGCGTTATGCGTTATGCGTTATGCGTTATGCGTTATGCGTTATGCTTTATGCGTTATGCATTATGCGTTATGCGTTATGCGATATGCGTCATGCGTTAAGCGTTATGCGTTATGCGTTATGCGTTATGCGTTATGCGTTATGCGTTATGCGTTATGCGTTATGCGTTATGCGTTATGCGTTATGCGTTATGTGTTATGCGTTATGCGTTATGCGTTATGCGTTATGCGTTATGCGTTATGCGTTATGCGTTATGCGTTATGCGTTATGCGTTATGCGTTATGCGTTATGCGTTATGCGTTATGCGTTATGCGTTATGCGTTATGCGTTATGCGTTATGCGTTATGCGTTATGCGTTGTGCGTTATACGTTTGCGTTATACGTTTTGCATTATACTTTATGCGTTATGCGTTATGCGTTATGCGTTATGCGTTATGCGTTATGCGTTATACGTTATGCGTTATGCGCTATGCGTGATCCGTTATGTGTTAGGCGATATACGTTTTGAGGTATTCGTTATGCGTTATGCGTTATGCGTTATCCGTAGTTCGTTATGCGTTATGCGTTGTGCGTTATACGTTTGCGTTATACGTTTTGCATTATACTTTATTCGTTATGCGTTATGCGTTATGCGTTATGCGTTATGCGTTATGCGTTATGCGTTATACGGTATGCGTTATGTGTTATGCGTTATGCGTTATGCGTTATGCGTTATGCGTTATACGTTATGCGTTATGCGTTATGCGTTATGCGTTATGCGTTATGCGTTATGCGTTATACGGTACGCGTTATGCGTTATGTGTTATGCGTTATGCGTTATGCGTTATGCTTTATGCGTTATGCGTTATGCGTTATGCGTTATGCGTTATGCGTTATGCGTTATGCGTTATGCGTTATGCGTTATGCGTTATGCGTTATGCGTTATGCGTTATGCGTTATACGTTATGCGTATTGCGTTATGCGATATGCGTTGTGCGTTATGCGTTATGCGTTATGCGTTATGCGTTATGCGTTATGCATTTTGCGTTATGCGCCATTCGTTATGCGTTATGCGTTATGCATTATGCGTTGTGCGTTATACGTTTGCGTTGTGCGTTATGCGTTATGCGTTATGCGTATTGCGTTATGCGATATGCGTTGTGCGTTATGCGTTATGCGTTATGCGTTATGCGTTATGCGTTATGCGTTATGCGTTATGCGTTATGCATTTTGCGTTATGCGCCATTCGTTATGCGTTATGCGTTATGCGTTATGCATTATGCGTTGTGCGTTATACGTTTGCGTTGTGCGTTATGCGTTATGCGTTATGCGTTATGCGTTATGCGTTATGCGTTATACGTTATGAGTTATGCGTTATGCGTTATGCGATATGCATCATGCATGAAGCCTTATGCGGTAACGTTATGCGTTATGTGTTTTGCGTTATACGTTATGCGATATGCGTTGCGCGTTATGCGTTATGCGTTATGCGTTATGCGTTATGCGTTATGCGTTATGCGTTATGCGTTACACTTTATGCGTTATGCATTATGCGTTACGCGTTACGCGTTATGCGATATGCGTCATGCGTTATACGTTATGCGTTATGCGTTATTCGTTATGCGTTATGCGTTATGCGTTGGGCGTTGTACGTTTGTGTTATGCGTTATGCGTTATGCGTTATGCGTTATGCGTTATGCGTTATATGTTATGCGTTATGCGTTATGCGTTATGCGTTGTGCGTTATACGTTTGCGTTATGCGTTATGCGTTATGCGTTATACGGTATGCGTTATGCGTTATACGTTATGCGTTATGCGTTATGCGTTATGCGATATGCGTTATGCGTTATGCCTTATGCGTTATGCTTCATGCGTTATGCGTTATGAGTTACACGTTATGCGATATGCGTTATGCTTTATGCGTTATGCGTTATGCGTTATGCGTTATGCGTTATATGTTATGCGTTATGCGTTATGCGTTATGCGTTGTGCGTTATACGTTTGCGTTATGCGTTATGCGTTATGCGTTATACGGTATGCGTTATGCGTTATACGTTATGCGTTATGCGTTATGCGATATGCATTATGCGTTATGCCTTATGCGTTATGCTTTATGCGTTATGCGTTATGAGTTACACGTTATGCGATATGCGTTATGCGTTATACGTTATTGCGTTAGGGGTTATGCGTAATGCGTTATGCGTTATGCGTTATGCGTTATGCTTTATACGTTATGCGTTATGCGTTATGCGTTATGCGTTATGCGTTATGCGTTATGCGTTATATGTTATGCGTTATGCGTTATGCGTTATGCGTTATGCGTTATGCGTTATGCGTTATACGGTATGCGTTATGCGTTATACGTTATGCGTTATGCGTTGTGCGTTATACGTTTGCGTTATGCGTTATGCGTTATGCGTTATACGGTATGCGTTATGCGTTATACGTTATGCGTTATGCGTTATGCGTTATGGGTTATGCTTCATGCGTTATGCGATATGCATTATGCTTTATGCGTTATGCGTTATGCGTTATGCGTTATGCGTTATGCGTTATGCGTTATGCGCTATGCGTTATGCGTTATGCGTTATACGGTATGCGTTATGCGTTATGCGTTATGCGTTATGCGTTATACGGTATGCGTTATGCGTTATACGTTATGCGTTATGCGTTTTGCGTTATGCGTTATCCGTTGTTCGTTATGCGTTATGCGTTGTGCGTTATACGTTTGCGTTATGCGTTATGCGTTATGCATTATGCGTTCTGCGTTATACGGTTGCTTTGTGCGTTATGCGTTATGCGTTATGCGTTATGCGTTATGCGTTATGCGTTATGCTTTATGCGTTATGCATTATGCGTTATGCGTTATGCGATATGCGTCATGCGTTAAGCGTTATGCGTTATGCGTTATGCGTTATGCGTTATGCGTTATGCGTTATGCGTTATGCGTTATGCGTTATGCGTTATGCGTTATGCGTTATGCGTTATGCGTTATGCGTTATGCGTTATGCGTTATGCGTTATGCGTTATGCGTTATGCGTTATGCGTTATGCGTTATGCGTTATGCGTTATGCGTTATGCGTTATGCGTTGTGCGTTATACGTTTGCGTTATACGTTTTGCATTATGCTTTATGCGTTATGCGTTATGCGTTATGCGTTATGCGTTATGCGTTATACGTTATGCGTTATGCGTTATGCGTGATCCGTTATGTGTTAGGCGATATACGTTTTGCGGTATTCGTTATGCGTTATGCGTTATGCGTTATCCGTTGTTCGTTATGCGTTATGCGTTGTGCGTTATGCATTATGCGTTGTGCGTTATACGTTTGCGTTGTGCGTTATGCGTTATGCGTTATGCGTTATATGTTATGCGTTATGCGTTATGCGTTATGCGTTATGCGTTATGCGCTATGCGTTATGCGTTATGCGTTATACGGTATGCGTTATGCGTTATGCGTTATGCGTTATGCGTTATACGGTATGCGTTATGCGTTATACGTTATGCGTTATGCGTTTTGCGTTATGCGTTATCCGTTGTTCGTTATGCGTTATGCGTTGTGCGTTATACGTTTGCGTTATGCGTTATGCGTTATGCATTATGCGTTCTGCGTTATACGTTTGCTTTGTGCGTTATGCGTTATGCGTTATGCGTTATGCGTTATGCGTTATGCGTTATGCTTTATGCGTTATGCATTATGCGTTATGCGTTATGCGATATGCGTCATGCGTTAAGCGTTATGCGTTATGCGTTATGCGTTATGCGTTGTGCGTTATGCGTTATGCGTTATGCGTTATGCGTTATGCGTTATGCGTTATGCGTTATGCGTTATGCGTTATGCGTTATGCGTTATGCGTTATGCGTTATGCGTTATGCGTTATGCGTTATGCGTTATGCGTTATGCGTTATGCGTTATACGGTATGCGTTATGCGTTATACGTTATGCGTTATGCGTTATGCGATATGCGTTATGCGTTATGCCTTATGCGTTATGCTTCATGCGTTATGCGTTATGAGTTACACGTTATGCGATATGCGTTATGCTTTATGCGTTATGCGTTATGCGTTATGCGTTATGCGTTATGCGTTATGCGTTATATGTTATGCGTTATGCGTTATGCGTTATGTGTTATGCGTTGTGCGTTATACGTTTGCGTTATGCGTTATGCGTTATGCGTTATACGGTATGCGTTATGCGTTATACGTTATGCGTTATGCGTTATGCGATATGCGTTATGCGTTATGCCTTATGCGTTATGCTTTATGCGTTATGCGTAATGAGTTACACATTATGCGATATGCGTTATGCGTTATGCGTTATGCTTTATGCGTTATGCATTATGCGTTCTGCGTTATACGTTTGCTTTGTGCGTTATGCGTTATGCGTTATGCGTTATGCGTTATGCGTTATGCGTTATGCTTTATGCGTTATGCATTATGCGTTATGCGTTATGCGATATGCGTCATGCGTTAAGCGTTATGCGTTATGCGTTATACGGTATGCGTTATGCGTTATACGTTATGCGTTATGCGTTTTGCGTTATGCGTTATCCGTTGTTCGTTATGCGTTATGCGTTGTGCGTTATACGTTTGCGTTATGCGTTATGCGTTATGCATTATGCGTTCTGCGTTATACGTTTTGCATTATGCTTTATGCGTTATGCGTTATGCGTTATGCGTTATCCGTTGTTCGTTATGCGTTATGCGTTGTGCGTTATACGTTTGCGTTATGCGTTATGCGTTATACGGTATGCGTTATGCGTTATACGTTATGCGTTATGCGTTTTGCGTTATGCGTTATGCGTTATCCGTTGTTCGTTATGCGTTATGCGTTGTGCGTTATACGTTTGCGTTATGCGTTATGCGTTATGCATTATGCGTTCTGCGTTATACGTTTGCTTTGTGCGTTATGCGTTATGCGTTATGCGTTATGCGTTATGCTTTATGCGTTATGCATTATGCGTTATGCGTTATGCGATATGCGTCATGCGTTAAGCGTTATGCGTTATGCGTTATGCGTTGTGCGTTATGCATTATGCGTTATGCGTTATGCGCTATACGTTATGCGTTATGCGTTATGCGTTATGCGTTATGCGTTATGCGTTATGCGTTATGCGTTATGCGTTATGCGTTATGCGTTATGCGTTATGCGTTATGCGTTATGCGTTATGCGTTATGCGTTATGCGTTATGCGTTATGCGTTATGCGTTATGCGTTATGCGTTATGCGTTATGCGTTGTGCGTTATACGTTTGCGTTATACGTTTTGCATTATGCTTTATGCGTTATGCGTTATGCGTTATGCGTTATGCGTTATGCGTTATGCGTTATGCGTTATGCGTTATACGTTATGCGTTATGCGTTATGCGTGATCCGTTATGTGTTAGGCGATATACGTTTTGCGGTATTCGTTATGCGTTATGCGTTATGCGTTATCCGTTGTTCGTTATGCGTTATGCGTTGTGCGTTATACGTTTGCGTTATACGTTTTGCATTATACTTTATTCGTTATGCGTTATGCGTTATGCGTTATGCGTTATGCGTTATGCGTTATGCGTTATGCGTTATGCGTTATACGGTATGCGTTATGCGTTATGTGTTATGCGTTATGCGTTATGCGTTATACGTTATGCGTTATGCGTTATACGTTATGCGTTATGCGTTATGCGTTATGCGTTATGCTTTATGCGTTATGCGTTATGCGATATGCGTTATGCGTTACGCTTTATGCGTTATGCGTTATGCGTTATGCGTTATGCGTTATGCGTTATGCGTTATGCGTTATACGTTATGCGTTATGCGTTATACGTTATGCGTTATGCGTTATGCGTCATGCGTTATGCTTTATGCGTTATGCGTTATGCGATATGCGTTATGCGTTACGCTTTATGCGTTATGCATTATGCCTTATGCGTTGTGCGTTATGCATTATGCGTTATGCGTTATGCGTTATACGGTATGCGTTATGCGTTATACGTTATGCGTTATGCGTTATGCGATATGCGTTATGCGTTATGCCTTATGCGTTATGCTTCATGCGTTATGCGTTATGAGTTACACGTTATGCGATATGCGTTATGCTTTATGCGTTATGCGTTATGCGTTATGCGTTATGCGTTATGCGTTATGCGTTATGCGTTATATGTTATGCGTTATGCGTTATGCGTTATGTGTTATGCGTTGTGCGTTATACGTTTGCGTTATGCGTTATGCGTTATGCGTTATACGGTATGCGTTATGCGTTATACGTTATGCGTTATGCGTTATGCGATATGCGTTATGCGTTATGCCTTATGCGTTATGCTTTATGCGTTATGCGTAATGAGTTACACATTATGCGATATGCGTTATGCGTTATGCGTTATGCTTTATGCGTTATGCATTATGCGTTCTGCGTTATACGTTTGCTTTGTGCGTTATGCGTTATGCGTTATGCGTTATGCGTTATGCGTTATGCTTTATGCGTTATGCATTATGCGTTATGCGTTATGCGATATGCGTCATGCGTTAAGCGTTATGCGTTATGCGTTATACGGTATGCGTTATGCGTTATACGTTATGCGTTATGCGTTTTGCGTTATGCGTTATCCGTTGTTCGTTATGCGTTATGCGTTGTGCGTTATACGTTTGCGTTATGCGTTATGCGTTATGCATTATGCGTTCTGCGTTATACGTTTGCTTTGTGCGTTATGCGTTATGCGTTATGCGTTATGCGTTATGCTTTATGCGTTATGCATTATGCGTTATGCGTTATGCGATATGCGTCATGCGTTAAGCGTTATGCGTTATGCGTTATGCGTTGTGCGTTATGCATTATCCGTTATGCGTTATGCGCTATACGTTATGCGTTATGCGTTATGCGTTATGCGTTATGCGTTATGCGTTATGCGTTATGCGTTATGCGTTATGCGTTATGCGTTATGCGTTATGCGTTATGCGTTATGCGTTATGCGTTATGCGTTATGCGTTATGCGTTATGCGTTATGCGTTATGCGTTGTGCGTTATACGTTTGCGTTATACGTTTTGCATTATGCTTTATGCGTTATGCGTTATGCGTTATGCGTTATGCGTTATGCGTTATGCGTTATGCGTTATGCGTTATGCGTTATGCGTTATGCGTTATACGTTATGCGTTATGCGTTATGCGTGATCCGTTATGTGTTAGGCGATATACGTTTTGCGGTATTCGTTATGCGTTATGCGTTATGCGTTATCCGTTGTTCGTTATGCGTTATGCGTTGTGCGTTATACGTTTGCGTTATACGTTTTGCATTATACTTTATTCGTTATGCGTTATGCGTTATGCGTTATGCGTTATGCGTTATGCTTTATGCGTTATGCGTTATGCGTTATACGGTATGCGTTATGCGTTATGTGTTATGCGTTATGCGTTATGCGTTATACGTTATGCGTTATGCGTTATACGTTATGCGTTATGCGTTATGCGTTATGCGTTATGCTTTATGCGTTATGCGTTATGCGATATGCGTTATGCGTTACGCTTTATGCGTTATGCATTATGCCTTATGCGTTGTGCGTTATGCATTATGCGTTATGCGTTATGCGCTATACGTTATGCGTTATGCGTTATGCGTTATGCGTTATGCGTTATGCGTTATGCGTTATGCGCTATGCGTTATGCGTTATGCGTTATACGGTATGCGTTATGCGTTATGCGTTATGCGTTATGCGTTATGCGTTATACGGTATGCGTTATGCGTTATACGTTATGCGTTATGCGTTTTGCGTTATGCGTTATCCGTTGTTCGTTATGCGTTATGCATTGTGCGTTATACGTTTGCGTTATGCGTTATGCGTTATGCATTATGCGTTCTGCGTTATACGTTTGCTTTGTGCGTTATGCGTTATGCGTTATGCGTTATGCGTTATGCGTTATGTTTTATGCGTTATGCATTATGCGTTATGCGTTATGCGATATGCGTGATCCGTTATGCGTTAAGCGTTATGCGTTACGCTTTATGCGTCTTGCATTATGCCTTATGCGTTGTGCGTTATGCATTATGCGTTATGCGTTATGCGTGATCCGTTATGCGTTAAGCGTTATGCGTTTTGCTGTATTCGTTATGCGTTGTGCATTATGCGTTATGCGTTATGTGTTATGCGTTATGCGTTATGCGTTATGCTTTATGCGTTATGCGTTATGCGTTATGCGTTATGCGTTATGCGGTATGCGTTATTTGTTATGCGTTATGCGTTATGCGTTATGCGTTATGCGTTATGCGTTATGCGTTATGCGTTATTCGTTATGCGTTATGCGTTATGCGTTATGCGTTATGCGTTATACGGTAAGCGTTATGCGTTATACGTTATGCGTTATGCGTTTTGCGTTATGCGTTATCCGTTGTTCGTTATGCGTTATGCGTTGTGCGTTATACGTTTATGTTATGCGTTATGCGTTATGCGTTATGCGTTATACGGTATGCGTTATGCGTTATACGTTATGCGTTATGCGTTATGCGTTATGGGTTATGCGTCATGCGTTATGCGATATGCGTTATGCTTTATGCGTTATGCGTTATGCGTTATGCGTTATGCGTTTTGCGTTATGCGTTATGCGCTATGCGTTATGCGTTACGCGTTATACGGTATGCGTTATGCGTTATGCGTTATGCGTTATGCGTTATGCGTTATACGGTATGCGTTATGCGTTATACGTTATGCGTTATGCGTTTTGCGTTATGCGTTATCCGTTGTTCGTTATGCGTTATGCGTTGTGCGTTATACGTTTGCGTTATGCGTTATGCGTTATGCATTATGCGTTCTGCGTTATACGTTTGCGTTGTGCGTTATGCGTTATGCGTTATGCGTTATGCGTTATGCGTTATGCTTTATGCGTTATGCATTATGCGTTATGCGTTATGCGATATGCGTCATGCGTTAAGCGTTATGCGTTATGCGTTATGCGTTATGCGTTATGCATTATCCGTTGTTCGTTATGCGTTATGCGTTGTGCGTTATACGTTTGCGTCATACGTTTTGCATTATACTTTATTCGTTATGCGTTATGCGTTATGCGTTATGCGTTATGCGTTATGCGTTATGCGTTATGCGTTTTGCGTTATGCGTTATGCGCTATGCGTTATGCGTTACGCGTTATACGGTATGCGTTATGCGTTATGCGTTATGCGTTATGCGTTATGCGTTATACGGTATGCGTTATGCGTTATACGTTATGCGTTATGCGTTTTGCGTTATGCGTTATCCGTTGTTCGTTATGCGTTATGCGTTGTGCGTTATACGTTTGCGTTATGCGTTATGCGTTATGCATTATGCGTTCTGCGTTATACGTTTGCGTTGTGCGTTATGCGTTATGCGTTATGCGTTATGCGTTATGCGTTATGCTTTATGCGTTATGCATTATGCGTTATGCGTTATGCGATATGCGTCATGCGTTAAGCGTTATGCGTTATGCGTTATGCGTTATGCGTTATGCATTATCCGTTGTTCGTTATGCGTTATGCGTTGTGCGTTATACGTTTGCGTCATACGTTTTGCATTATACTTTATTCGTTATGCGTTATGCGTTATGCGTTATGCGTTATGCGTTATGCGTTATGCGTTATACGGTATGCGTTATGCGTTATGTGTTATGCGTTATGTGTTATGCGTTATACGTTATGCGTTATGCGTTATACGTTATGCGTTATGCGTTATGCGTTATGCGTTATGCGTTATGCGTTATGCGTTATGCGTTATACGGTACGCGTTATGCGTTATGTGTTATGCGTTATGCGTTATGCGTTATGCTTTATGCGTTATACGTTTTGCATTATACTTTATTCGTTATGCGTTATGCGTTATGCGTTATGCGTTATGCGTTATGCGTTATGCGTTATGCGTTATGCGTTATACGGTATGCGTTATGCGTTATGTGTTATGCGTTATGCGTTATGCGTTATGCGTTATGCGTTATGCTTTATGCGTTATGCGTTATGCGTTATGCGTTATGCGTTATGCTTTATACGTTATGCGTTATGCGTTATGCGTTATGCGTTATGCGTTATGCGTTATATGTTATGCGTTATGCGTTATGCGTTATGCGTTATGCGTTATGCGTTATGCGTTATATGTTATGCGTTATGCGTTATGCGTTATGCGTTTTGCGTTATACGTTTGCGTTATGCGTTATGCGTTATACGGTATGCGTTATGCGTTATACGTTATGCGTTATGCGTTATGCGTAATGCGTTATGCGTTATGCGTTATGCGTTATGCTTTATGCGTTATGCGTTATGAGTTACACGTTATGCGTTATGCGTTATTGCGTTAGGGGTTATGCGTTATGCGTTATGCGTTATGCTTTATGCGTCATGCGTTATGCGTTATGCGTTATGCGTTATGCGTTATGCGTTATACGGTACGCGTTATGCGTTATGTGTTATGCGTTATGCGTTATGCGTTATGCTTTATGCGTTATACGTTTTGCATTATACTTTATTCGTTATGCGTTATGCGTTATGCGTTATGCGTTATGCGTTATGCGTTATGCGTTATGCGTTATACGGTATGCGTTATGCGTTATGTGTTATGCGTTATGCGTTATGCGTTATGCGCTATGCGTTATGCGTTACGCGTTATACGGTATGCGTTATGCTTTATACGTTATGCGTTATGCGTTATGCGTTATGCGTTATGCGTTATGCGTTATACGTTATGCGTTATGCGTTTTGCGTTATGCGTTATGCGTTATACGGTATGCGTTATGCGTTATACGTTATGCGTTATGCGTTATGCGATATGCGTTATGCGTTATGCGTTATGCGTTATGCTTTATGCGTTATGCGTTATGCGTTATGAGTTACACGTTATGCGTTATGCGTTATGCGTTATGCGTTATGCGTTATGCGTTATACGGTACGCGTTATGCGTTATGTGTTATGCGTTATGCGTTATGCGATATGCTTTATGCGTTATACGTTTTGCATTATACTTTATTCGTTATGCGTTATGCGTTATGCGTTATGCGTTATGCGTTATGCGTTATGCGTTATGCGTTATACGGTATGCGTTATGCGTTATGTGTTATGCGTTATGCGTTATGCGTTATGCGTTATGCGTTATGCTTTATGCGTTATGCGTTATGCGTTATGCGTTATGCTTTATACGTTATGCGTTATGCGTTATGCGTTATGCGTTATGCGTTATGCGTTATATGTTATGCGTTATGCGTTATGCGTTATGCGTTATGCGTTATGCGTTATGCGTTATATGTTATGCGTTATGCGTTATGCGTTATGCGTTTTGCGTTATACGTTTGCGTTATACGTTTTGCATTATACTTTATTCGTTATGCGTTATGCGTTATGCGTTATGCGTTATGCGTTATGCGTTATGCGTTATACGGTATGCGTTATGCGTTATGTGTTATGCGTTATGCGTTCTGCGTTATGCGTTATGCGTTATGCTTTATGCGTTATGCGTTATGCGTTATGCGTTATACGGTATGCGTTATGCGTTATACGTTATGCGTTATGCGTTATGCGATATGCGTTATGCGTTATGCCTTATGCGTTATGCTTCATGCGTTATGCGTTATGAGTTACACGTTATGCGATATGCGTTATGCTTTATGCGTTATGCGTTATGCGTTATGCGTTATGCATTATGCGTTATGCGTTATGCGTTATATGTTATGCGTTATGCGTTATGCGTTATGCGTTGTGCGTTATACGTTTGCGTTATGCGTTATGCGTTATGCGTTATACGGTATGCGTTATGCGTTATACGTTATGCGTTATGCGTTATGCGATATGCGTTATGCGTTATGCCTTATGCGTTATGCTTTATGCGTTATGCGTTATGAGTTACACATTATGCGATATGCGTTATGCGTTATGCGTTATTGCGTTAGGGGTTATGCGTTATGCGTTATGCGTTATGCGTTATGCGTTATGCTTTATACGTTATGCGTTATGCGTTATGCGTTATGCGTTATGCGTTATATGTTATGCGTTATGCGGTATGCGTTATGCGTTATGCGTTATGCGCTATGCGTTATGCGGTATGCGTTATACGGTATGCGTTATGCGTTATACGTTATGCGTTATGCGTTTTGCGTTATGCGTTATCCGTTGTTCGTTATGCGTTATGCGTTGTGCGTTATACGTTTGCGTTATGCGTTATGCGTTATACGGTATGCGTTATGCGTTATACGTTATGCGTTATGCGTTATGCGTTATGGGTTATGCTTCATGCGATATGCGATATGCATTATGCTTTATGCGTTATGCGTTATGCGTTATGCGTTATGCGTTATGCGTTATGCGCTATGCGTTATGCGTTATGCGTTATACGGTATGCGTTATGCGTTATGCGTTATGCGTTATGCGTTATGCGTTATGCGTTATACGGTATGCGTTATGCGTTATACGTTATGCGTTATGCGTTTTGCGTTATGCGTTATCCGTTGTTCGTTATGCGTTATGCGTTGTGCGTCATACGTTTGCGTTATGCGTTATGCGTTATGCATTATGCGTTCTGCGTTATACGTTTGCTTTGTGCGTTATGCGTTATGCGTTATGCGTTATGCGTTATGCGTTATGCTTTATGCGTTATGCATTATGCGTTATGCGTTATGCGATATGCGTCATGCGTTAAGCGTTATGCGTTATGCGTTATGCGTTGTGCGTTATGCATTATGCGTTATGCGTTATGCGCTATACGTTATGCGTTATGCGTTATGCGTTATGCGTTATGCGTTATGCGTTATGCGTTATGCGTTATGCGTTATGCGTTATGCGTTATGCGTTATGCGTTATGCGTTATGCGTTATGCGTTATGCGTTATGCGTTATGCGTTATGCGTTATGCGTTATGCGTTATGCGTTATGCGTTATGCGTTATGCGTTGTGCGTTATACGTTTGCGTTATACGTTTTGCATTATGCTTTATGCGTTATGCGTTATGCGTTATGCGTTATGCGTTATGCGTTATGCGTTATGCGTTATGCGTTATGCGTTATACGTTATGCGTTATGCGTTATGCGTGATCCGTTATGTGTTAGGCGATATACGTTTTGCGGTATTCGTTATGCGTTATGCGTTATGCGTTATGCGTTATGCGTTATGCGTTATGCGTTATGCGTTATGCTTTATGCGTTATGCGTTATGCGTTATGCGTTATGCGTTATGCGTAATATGTTATGCGTTATGCGTTATGCGTTATGCGTTGTGCGTTATACGTTTGCGTTATGCGTTATGCGTTATGCGTTATACGGTATGCGTTATGCGTTATACGTTATGCGTTATGCGTTATGCGATATGCGTTATGCGTTATGCCTTATGCGTTATGCTTCATGCGTTATGCGTTATGAGTTACACGTTATGCGATATGCGTTATGCTTTATGCGTTATGCGTTATGCGTTATGCGTTATGCGTTATGCGTTATGCGTTATATGTTATGCGTTATGCGTTATGCGTTATGCGTTGTGCGTTATACGTTTGCGTTATGCGTTATGCGTTATGCGTTATACGGTATGCGTTATGCGTTATACGTTATGCGTTATGCGTTATGCGATATGCGTTATGCGTTATGCCTTATGCGTTATGCTTTATGCGTTATGCGTTATGAGTTACACATTATGCGATATGCGTTATGCGTTATGCGTTATTGCGTTAGGGGTTATGCGTTATGCGTTATGCGTTATGCGTTATGCGTTATGCTTTATACGTTATGCGTTATGCGTTATGCGTTATGCGTTATGCGTTATGCGTTATATGTTATGCGTTATGCGTTATGCGTTATGCGTTATGCGTTATGCGTTATGCGGTATGCGTTATACGGTATGCGTTATGCGTTATACGTTATGCGTTATGCGTTTTGCGTTATGCGTTATCCGTTGTTCGTTATGCGTTATGCGTTGTGCGTTATACGTTTGCGTTATGCGTTATGCGTTATACGGTATGCGTTATGCGTTATACGTTATGCGTTATGCGTTATGCGTTATGGGTTATGCTTCATGCGTTATGCGATATGCATTATGCTTTATGCGTTATGCGTTATGCGTTATGCGTTATGCGTTATGCGTTATGCGCTATGCGTTATGCGTTATGCGTTATACGGTATGCGTTATGCGTTATGCGTTATGCGTTATGCGTTATGCGTTATACGGTATGCGTTATGCGTTATACGTTATGCGTTATGCGTTTTGCGTTATGCGTTATCCGTTGTTCGTTATGCGTTATGCGTTGTGCGTTATACGTTTGCGTTATGCGTTATGCGTTATGCATTATGCGTTCTGCGTTATACGTTTGCTTTGTGCGTTATGCGTTATGCGTTATGCGTTATGCGTTATGCGTTATGCTTTATGCGTTATGCATTATGCGTTATGCGTTATGCGATATGCGTCATGCGTTAAGCGTTATGCGTTATGCGTTATGCGTTGTGCGTTATGCATTATGCGTTATGCGTTATGCGCTATACGTTATGCGTTATGCGTTATGCGTTATGCGTTACGCGTTATGCGTTATGCGTTATGCGTTATGCGTTATGCGTTATGCGTTATGCGTTATGCGTTATGCGTTATGCGTTATGCGTTGTGCGTTATACGTTTGCGTTATACGTTTTGCATTATGCTTTATGCGTTATGCGTTATGCGTTATGCGTTATGCGTTATGCGTTATGCGTTATGCGTTATGCGTTATCCGTTATGCGTTATGCGTTATGCGTGATCCGTTATGTGTTAGGCGATATACGTTTTGCGGTATTCGTTATGCGTTATGCGTTATGCGTTATCCGTTGTTCGTTATGCGTTATGCGTTGTGCGTTATACGTTTGCGTTATACGTTTTGCATTATACTTTATTCGTTATGCGTTATGCGTTATGCGTTATGCGTTATGCGTTATGCTTTATGCGTTATGCGTTATGCGTTATACGGTATGCGTTATGCGTTATGTGTTATGCGTTATGCGTTATGCGTTATACGTTATGCGTTATGCGTTATACGTTATGCGTTATGCGTTATGCGTTATGCGTTATGCGTTATGCTTTATGCGTTATGCGTTATGCGATATGCGTTATGCGTTACGCTTTATGCGTTATGCATTATGCCTTATGCGTTGTGCGTTATGCATTATGCGTTATGCGTTATGCGCTATACGTTATGCGTTATGCGTTATGCGTTATGCGTTATGCGTTATGCGTTATGCGTTATGCGCTATGCGTTATGCGTTATGCGTTATACGGTATGCGTTATGCGTTATGCGTTATGCGTTATGCGTTATGCGTTATACGGTATGCGTTATGCGTTATACGTTATGCGTTATGCGTTTTGCGTTATGCGTTATCCGTTGTTCGTTATGCGTTATGCGTTGTGCGTTATACGTTTGCGTTATGCGTTATGCGTTATGCATTATGCGTTCTGCGTTATACGTTTGCTTTGTGCGTTATGCGTTATGCGTTATGCGTTATGCGTTATGCTTTATGCGTTATGCATTATGCGTTATGCGTTATGCGATATGCGTCATGCGTTAAGCGTTATGCGTTATGCGTTATGCGTTATGCGTTATGCGTTATGCGTTATGCGTTATGCGTTATGCGTTATGCGTTATGCGTTATGCGTTATGCGTTATGCGTTATGCGTTATGCGTTATGCGTTATGCTTTATGCGTTATGCGTTATGCGTTATGCGTTATGCGTTATGCGTTATGCGTTATGCGTTATGCGTTATGCGTTATGCGTTATGCGTTATGCGTTATGCGTTATGCGTTATGCGTTGTGCGTTATACGTTTGCGTTATACGTTTTGCATTATGCTTTATGCGTTATGCGTTATGCGTTATGCGTTATGCGTTATGCGTTATGCGTTATGCGTTATGCGTTATGCGTTATACGTTATGCGTTATGCGTTATGCGTGATCCGTTATGTGTTAGGCGATATACGTTTTGCGGTATTCGTTATGCGTTATGCGTTATGCGTTATCCGTTGTTCGTTGTGCGTTATGCGTTGTGCGTTATGCTTTATGCGTTACGCTTTATGCGTCTTGCATTATGCCTTATGCGTTGTGCGTTATGCATTATGCGTTATGCGTTATGCGTGATCCGTTATGCGTTAAGCGTTATGCGTTTTGCTGTATTCGTTATGCGTTGTACATTATGCGTTATGCGTTATGTGTTATGCGTTATGCGTTATGCGTTATGCTTTATGCGTTATGCGTTATGCGTTATGCGTTATGCGTTATGCGGTATGCGTTATGCGTTATGCGTTATGCGTTATGCGTTATGCGTTATGCGTTATGCGTTATGCGTTATGCGTTATGCGTTATGCGTTATGCGTTATGCGTTATGCGTTATGCGTTATACGGTATGCGTTATGCGTTATACGTTATGCGTTATGCGTTTTGCGTTATGCGTTATCCGTTGTTCGTTATGCGTTATGCGTTGTGCGTTATACGTTTGCGTTATGCGTTATGCGTTATGCGTTATGCGTTATACGGTATGCGTTATGCGTTATACGTTATGCGTTATGCGTTATGCGTTATGCGTTATGGGTTATGCGTCATGCGTTATGCGATATGCGTTATGCTTTATGCGTTATGCGTTATGCGTTATGCGTTTTGCGTTATGCGTTATGCGCTATGCGTTATGCGTTACGCGTTATACGGTATGCGTTATGCGTTATGCGTTATGCGTTATGCGTTATGCGTTATACGGTATGCGTTATGCGTTATACGTTATGCGTTATGCGTTTTGCGTTATGCGTTATCCGTTGTTCGTTATGCGTTAGGCGTTGTGCGTTATACGTTTGCGTTATGCGTTATGCGTTATGCATTATGCGTTCTGCGTTATACGTTTGCGTTGTGCGTTATGCGTTATGCGTTATGCGTTATGCGTTATGCTTTATGCGTTATGCATTATGCGTTATGCGTTATGCGATATGCGTCATGCGTTAAGCGTTATGCGTTATGCGTTATGCGTTATGCGTTATGCATTATCCGTTGTTCGTTATGCGTTATGCGTTGTGCGTTATACGTTTGCGTTATACGTTTTGCATTATACTTTATTCGTTATGCGTTATGCGTTATGCGTTATGCGTTATGCGTTATGCGTTATGCGTTATACGGTATGCGTTATGCGTTATGTGTTATGAGTTATGCGTCATGCGTTATACGTTATGCGTTATGCGTTATACGTTATGCGTTATGCGTTATGCGTTATGCGTTATGCGTTATGCGTTATGCGTTATGCGTTATGCGTTATACGGTACGCGTTATGCGTTATGTGTTATGCGTTATGCGTTATGCGTTATGCTTTATGCGTTATACGTTTTGCATTATACTTTATTCGTTATGCGTTATGCGTTATGCGTTATGCGTTATGCGTTATGCGTTATGCGTTATGCGTTATACGGTATGCGTTATGCGTTATGTGTTATGCGTTATGCGTTATGCGTTATGCGTTATGCGTTATGCTTTATGCGTTATGCGTTATGCGTTATGCGTTATGCGTTATGCTTTATACGTTATGCGTTATGCGTTATGCGTTATGCGTTATGCGTTATGCGTTATATGTTATGCGTTATGCGTTATGCGTTATGCGTTATGCGTTATGCGTTATGCGTTATATGTTATGCGTTATGCGTTATGCGTTATGCGTTTTGCGTTATACGTTTGCGTTATGCGTTATGCGTTATACGGTATGCGTTATGCGTTATACGTTATGCGTTATGCGTTATGCGATATGCGTTATGCGTTATGCGTTATGCGTTATGCGTTATGTGTTATGCGTTATGCGTTATGCGTTATGCTTTATGCGTTATACGTTTTGCATTATACTTTATTCGTTATGCGTTATGCGTTATGCGTTATGCGTTATGCGTTATGCGTTATGCGTTATGCGTTATACGGTATGCGTTATGCGTTATGTGTTATGCGTTATGCGTTATGCGTTATGCGTTATGCGTTATGCTTTATGCGTTATGCGTTATGCGTTATGCGTTATGCTTTATACGTTATGCGTTATGCGTTATGCGTTATGCGTTATGCGTTATGCGTTATATGTTATGCGTTATGCGTTATGCGTTATGCGTTATGCGTTATGCGTTATGCGTTATATGTTATGCGTTATGCGTTATGCGTTATGCGTTTTGCGTTATACGTTTGCGTTATGCGTTATGCGTTATACGGTATGCGTTATGCGTTATACGTTATGCGTTATGCGTTATGCGATATGCGTTATGCGTTATGCGTTATGCGTTATGCTTTATGCGTTATGCGTTATGAGTTACACGTTATGCGTTATGCGTTATGCGTTATGCGTTATGCGTTATGCGTTATGCGTTATACGGTATGCGTTATGCGTTTTGTGTTATGCGTTATGCGTTATGCGTTATGCGTTATGCTTTATGCGTTATGCGTTATGCGTTATGCGTTATGCTTTATACGTTATGCGTTATGCGTTATGCGTTATGCGTTATGCGTTATGAGTTATATGTTATGCGTTATGCGTTATGCGTTATGCGTTATGCGTTATGCGTTATGCGTTATATGTTATGCGTTATGCGTTATGCGATATGCGTTTTGCGTTATACGTTTGCGTTATACGTTTTGCATTATACTTTATTCGTTATGCGTTATGCGTTATGCGTTATGCGTTATGCGTTATGCGTTATGCGTTATGCGTTATACGGTATGCGTTATGCGTTATGTGTTATGCGTTATGCGTTATGCGTTATACGTTATGCGTTATGCGTTATACGTTATGCGTTATGCGTTATGCGTTATGCGTTATGCGTTATGCGTTATGCGTTATACGGTATGCGTTATGCGTTATGTGTTATGCGTTATGCGTTATGCGTTATGCTTTATGCGTTATACGTTTTGCATTATACTTTATTCGTTATGCGTTATGCGTTATGCGTTATGCGTTATGCGTTATGCGTTATGCGTTATGCGTTATACGGTATGCGTTATGCGTTATGTGTTATGCGTTATGCGTTATGCGTTATGCGTTATGCGTTATGCTTTATGCGTTATGCGTTATGCGTTATGCGTTATGCTTTATACGTTATGCGTTATGCGTTATGCGTTATGCGTTATGCGTTATGCGTTATGCGTTATATGTTATGCGTTATGCGTTATGCGTTATGCGTTATGCGTTATGCGTTATGCGTTATGCGTTATATGTTATACGTTATGCGTTATGCGTTATGCGTTATGCGTTATGCGTTATGCGTTATGCGTTATATGTTATGCGTTATGCGTTATGCGTTATGCGTTATGCGTTATGCGTTATGCGTTATATGTTATGCGTTATGCGTTATGCGTTATGCGTTTTGCGTTATACGTTTGCGTTATGCGTTATGCGTTATACGGTATGCGTTATGCGTTATACGTTATGCGTTATGCGTTATGCGATATGCGTTATGCGTTATGCGTTATGCGTTATGCTTTATGCGTTATGCGTTATGAGTTACCCGTTATGCGTTATGCGTTATTGCGTTAGGGGTTATGCGTTATGCGTTATGCGTTATGCTTTATGCGTCATGCATTATGCGTTATGCGTGATCCGTTATGCGTTAGGCGTTATGGGTTTTCCGGTGTTCGATATGCGTTGTGCATTATGCGTTATGCTTATGAAGTATGGGTTATGGTTTATTCATTATGCGTTGTGCGCTATACGTTTGCGTTATGCGTAATGCGTTATGCGTTATGCGTTACGCTTTATACGTTATGCGTTATGCGTTATGCGTTATGCGTTGTGCGTTATACGTTATGCGTTAAGCGTTATGCGTTATGTGTTATGCGTTATGCGTTATGCGTTATGCGTTATGCGTTATGCGTTATGCGTTCTGCGTTATGCGATATGCGTTATGCGTTATGCTTTATGCGTTATGCGTTATGCATTATGCGTTATGAGTGATCCGTTATGCGTTATGGGTTATGGTTTATGCGTTATCCGTTGTGCGCTATACGTTTGCGTTATGCGTTATGCGTTATGCGTTATACGGTATGCGTTATGCGTTATACGTTATGCGTTATGCGTTATTGCGTTAGGGGTTATGCGTTATGCGTTATGCGTTATGCGTTATGCTTTATGCGTTATCCGTTATGCGTTATGCGTTATGCGTTATGCGTTATGCGTTATGCGTTATGCGTTATATGTTATGCATTATGCGTTATGCGTTATGCGTTGTGCGTTATACGTTTGCGTTATGCGTTATGCGTTATGCGTTATACGGTATGCGTTATGCGTTATACGTTATGTGTTATGCGTTATGCGATATGCGTTATGCGTTATGCCTTATGCGTTAAGCTTTATGCGTTATGCGTTATTAGTTACACATTATGCGATATGCGTTATGCGTTATGCGTTATTGCGTTAGGGGTTATGCGTTATGCGTTATGCGTTATGCATTATGCGTTATGCTTTATACGTTATGCGTTATGCGTTATGCGTTATGCGTTATGCGTTATGCGTTATGCGTTATGCGTTATGCGTTATATGTTATGCGTTATGTGTTATGCGTTATGCGTTGTGCGATATACGTTTGCGTTATGCGTTATGCGTTATACGGTATGCGTTATGCGTTATACGTTATGCGTTATGCGTTATGCGATATGCGTTATGCGTTATGCGTTATGCGTTATGCTTTATGCGTTATGCGTTATGAGTTACACGTTATGCGTTATGCGTTATTGCGTTAGGGGTTATGCGTTATGCGTTATGCTTTATGCGTCATGCATTATGCGTTATGCGTGATCCGTTATGCGTTAGGCGTTATGGGTTTTCCGGTGTTCGATATGCGTTGTGCATTATGCGTTATGCGTTATGAAGTATGGGTTATGGTTTATTCATTATGCGTTGTGCGCTATACGTTTGCGTTATGCGTTATGCGTTATGCGTTATGCGTTATGCTTTATTCGTTATGCGTTATGCGTTATGCGTTATGCGTTTTGCGATATGCGTCATGCATCAAGCCTAATGCGTTATGTGATATGCGAAATTCGTCATGCATCTAGCCTTATGCGTTATGGGTTATGCGTTAACGTTATGCGTTTTGCGTTATGCGTTATGCGTTATGCGTTATGCGTTATGCTTTATGCGTTATCCGTTATGCGTTATGCGTTATGCGTTATGCGTTATGCGTTATGCGTTATGCGTTATGCGTTATGCGTTATGCTTTATGCGTCATGCATTATGCGTTATGCGTGATCCGTTATGCGTTAGGCGTTATGGGTTTTCCGGTGTTCGATATGCGTTGTGCATTATGCGTTATGCGTTATGAAGTATGGGTTATGGTTTATTCATTATGCGTTGTGCGCTATACGTTTGCGTTATGCGTTATGCGTTATGCGTTATACGGTATGCGTTATGCGTTATACGCTATGCGTTATGCGTTATGCGTTATGCGTTATGCGTTATGCGTTATGCGTTATGCGTTATGCTTTATGCGTTATGCGTTATACGTTATGCGTTATGCGTTATGCGTGATCCGTTATGTGTTAGGCGATATACGTTTTGCGGTATTCGTTATGCGTTATGAGTTATGCGTTATGCGTTATGCGTTATGCGTTATGCGTTATGCGTTATGCGTTATACGTTATGCGTTATGCGTTATGCGTGATCCGTTATGTGTTAGGCGATATACGTTTTGCGGTATTCGTTATGCGTTATGCGTTATGCGTTATCCGTTGTTCGTTATGCGTTATGGGTTGTGCGTTATACGTCTGCGTTATGCGTTATGCGTTATGCGTTATACGGTATGCGATATACGTTTTGCGTTATGCGTTATGCGATATGCGTTATGTGTTATGCGTTATGCGTTATGCGTTATGCGTTATACGGTATGCGTTATGCGTTATACGTTATGCGTTATGCGTTATGCGATATGCGTTATGCGTTATGCCTTATGCGTTAAGCTTTATGCGTTATGCGTTATGAGTTACATGTTATGCGATATGCGTTATGCGTTATGCGTTATTGCGTTAGGGGTTATGCGTTATGCGTTATGCGTTATGCGTTATGCGTTATGCGTTATGCTTTATACGTTATGCGTTATGCGTTATGCGTTATGCGTTATGCGTTATGCGTTATGCGTTATGCGTTATGCGTTATATGTTATGCGTTATGCGTTATGCGTTATGCGTTGTGCGTTATACGTTTGCGTTATGCGTTATGCGTTATGCGTTATGCGTTATTCGTTATGCGTTATGCGTTATGCGATATGCGTTATGCGTTATGCGTTATGCGTTATGCTTTATGCGTTATGCGTTATGAGTTACACGTTATGCGTTATGCGTTATTGCGTTAGCGGTTATGCGTTATGCATTATGCGTTATGCGTTATGCGTTATGCGTTATGCGTTATGCGTTATGCGTTATGCGTTATGCGTTATGCGTCCTGCGTTATGCGTCATGCGTTATGCGTTATACGTTATGAGTTATACGTTATGCGTTATGCGTTATGCGTTATGCGTTATGCGTTATGCGTTATGCGTTATGCGTTATGCGTTATGCGTTATGCATTATGCGGTATGCGTTATGCGTTATGCGTTATGCGTTATGCGTTATGCGTTATGCGTTATGCGTTATGCGTTATGCGTTATATGTTATGCGTTATGCGTTATGCGTCATGCGTTATGCGTTATGCGTTATGCGTTATGCGTTATGCGTTATGCGTTATGCGTTTTGCGTTATACGTTATGCGTTATGCGTTATGCGTGATCCGTTATGTGTTATGCGATATACGTTTTGCGGTATTCGTTATGCGTTATGCGTTATGCGTTATCCGTTGTTCGTTATGCGTTATGGGTTGTGCGTTATACGTCTGCGTTATGCGTTATGCGTTATGCGTTATACGGTATGCGATATACGTTTTGCGTTATGCGTTATGCGATATGCGTTATGTGTTATGCGTTATGCGTTATGCTTTATGCGTTATGCGTTATGAGTTACACGTTATGCGTTATGCGTTATGCGTTATGCGTTATGCGTTAGGGGTTATGCGTTATGCGTTATGCGTTATGCTTTATGCGTTATGCATGATGCGTTATGCGTGATCCGTTATGCGTTAGGCGTTATGGGTTTTCCGGTGTTCGTTATGCGTTGTGCATTATGCGTTATGCGTTATTAAGTATGGGTTATGGTTTATGCGTTATGCGTTGTGCGCTATACGTTTGCGTTATGATTTATGCGTTATGCGTTATGCGTTATGCGTTATGCGTTATGCGTTATGCGTTATGCGTTGTGCGTTATACGTTTGCGTTATGCGTTATGCGTTATGCGTTATACAGTATGCGTTATGCGTTATACGTTATGCTTTATACGTTATGCGTTATGCGTTGTGCGTTATGCGTTATGCGTTATGCGTTATATGTTATGCGTTATGCGTTATGGTTATGCGTTATGCGTTATGCGATATGCGTCATGCATCAAGCCTTATGCGTTATGTGATATGCGATATTCGTCATGCATCAAGCCTTATGCGTTATGGGTTATGCGTTAACGTTATGCGTTTTGCGTTATGCGTTATGCGTTATGCGTGATCCGTTATGTGTTAGGCGATATACGTTTTGCGGTATTAGTTATGCGTTATGCGTTATGCGTTATCCGTTGTTCATTATGCGTTATGCGTTGTGCGTTATACGTCTGCGTTATGCGGCATGCGTTATGCGTTATACGGTATGCGTTATGCTTTATGCGTTATGCGTTATGCGTTATGCGTTATGCGTTATGCGTTATATGTTATGCGTTATGCGCTATGCGTTATGCGTTATGCGTTATGCGTTATGCGTTATGCGTTATGCGTTATGCGTTATGCATTATGCGGTGTGCGTTATGCGTTGTGCGTTATGCGTGATCCGTTATGTATTAGGCGATATACGTTTTGCGGTATTCGTTATGCGTTATGCGTTATGCGTTATGCGTTATGCGTTATGCGTTATACGGTATGCGTTATGCGTTATGCGTTATGCGTTATGCGTTATGCGTTATGCGTTATGCGTTATGCGTTATGCGTTATACGGTATGCGTTATGCGTTATACGTTATGCGTTAGGCGTTATGCGTTATGGGTTATGCGTTATGCGTTATGGTTATGCGTTATGCGTTATGCGATATGCGTCACGCATCAAGCCTTATGCGTTATGTGATATGCGATATTCGTCATGCATCAAGCCTTATGCGTTAAGGGTTATCCGTTAACGTTATGCGTTATGCGTTATGCGTTCTGCGTTATGCGATATGCGTTATGCGTTATGCTTTATGCGTTATGCGTTATGCATTTTGCGTTATGAGTGATCCGTTATGCGTTAGGCGTTATGGGTTTTCCGGTGTTCGTTATGCGTTGTGCATTATGCGTTAGGCGTTATGAAGTATGGGTTATGGTTTATGCGTTATCCGTTGTGCGCTATACGTTTGCGTTATGCGTTATGCGTTATGCGTTATACGGTACGCGTTATGCGTTATACGTTATGCGTTATGCGTTATTGCGTAAGGGTTATGCGTTATGCGTTATGCGTTATGCGTTATGCGTTATGCTTTATGCGTTATGCGTTATGCGTTATGCGTTATGCGTTATGCGTTATATGTTATGCGTTATGCGTTATGCGATGTGCGTTATACGTTATACGTTATGCGTTATGCGTTATATGTTATGCGTTATGCGTTATGCGTTATGCGTTATGCGTTATGCGTTATGCGTTATGCGTTATACGGTATGCGTTATGCGTTATACGTTATGCGTTATGCGTTATGCGATATGCGTTATGCGTTATGCCTTATGCGTTAAGCTTTATGCGTTATGCGTTATGAGTTACACGTTATGCGTTATGCGTTATGCGTTATGCGTTATGCGTTATGCGTTATGCGTTATGCGTTATGCGTTATGCGTTATGCGTTATGCGTTATGCTTTATGCGTTATGCGTTATGAGTTACACGTTATGCGTTATGCGTTATTGCGTTAGCGGTTATGCGTTATGCGTTATGCGTTTTGCGTTATGCGTTATGCGATATGCGTTATGTGTTATGCGTTATGCGTTATGCTTTATGCGTTATGCGTTATGAGTTACACGTTATGCGTTATGCGTTATGCGTTATGCGTTAGGGGTTATGCGTTATGCGTTATGCGTTATGCTTTATGCGTTATGCATGATGCGTTATGCGTGATCCGTTATGCGTTAGGCGTTATGGGTTTTCCGGTGTTCGTTATGCGTTGTGCATTATGCGTTATGCGTTATTAAGTATGGGTTATGGTTTATGCGTTATGCGTTGTGCGCTATACGTTTGCGTTATGCGTTATGCGTTATGCGTTATGCGTTATGCGTTATGCGTTATGCGTTATGCTTTATGCGTTATGCGTTGTGCGTTATACGTTTGCGTTATGCGTTATGCGTTATGCGTTATACAGTATGCGTTATGCGTTATACGTTATGCTTTATACGTTATGCGTTATGCGTTGTGCGTTATGCGTTATGCGTTATGCGTTATATGTTATGCGTTATGCGTTATGGTTATGCGTTATGCGTTATGCGATATGCGTCATGCATCAAGCCTTATGCGTTATGTGATATGCGATATTCGTCATGCATCAAGCCTTATGCGTTATGGGTTATGCGTTAACGTTATGCGTTTTGCGTTATGCGTTATGCGTTATGCGTGATCCGTTATGTGTTAGGCGATATACGTTTTGCGGTATTAGTTATGCGTTATGCGTTATGCGTTATCCGTTGTTCATTATGCGTTATGCGTTGTGCGTTATACGTCTGCGTTATGCGGCATGCGTTATGCGTTATACGGTATGCGTTATGCGTTATGCTTTATGCGTTATGCGTTATGCGTTATGCGTTATGCGTTATGCGTTATATGTTATGCGTTATGCGCTATGCGTTATGCGTTATGCGTTATGCGTTATGCGTTATGCGTTATGCGTTATGCGTTATGCGTTATGCGTTATGCGTTATGCGTTATGCGTTATGCATTATGCGGTGTGCGTTATGCGTTATGCGTTATGCGTGATCCGTTATGTATTAGGCGATATACGTTTTGCGGTATTCGTTATGCGTTATGCGTTATGCGTTATGCGTTATACGGTATGCGTTATGCGTTATGCGTTATGCGTTATGCGTTATGCGTTATGCGTTATGCGTTATGCGTTATACGGTATGCGTTATGCGTTATACGTTATGCGTTAGGCGTTATGCGTTATGGGTTATGCGTTATGCGTTATGGTTATGCGTTATGCGTTATGCGATATGCGTCACGCATCAAGCCTTATGCGTTATGTGATATGCGATATTCGTCATGCATCAAGCCTTATGCGTTAAGGGTTATCCGTTAACGTTATGCGTTATGCGTTATGCGTTCTGCGTTATGCGATATGCGTTATGCGTTCTGCTTTATGCGTTATGCGTTATGCATTTTGCGTTATGAGTGATCCGTTATGCGTTAGGCGTTATGGGTTTTCCGGTGTTCGTTATGCGTTGTGTATTATGCGTTAGGCGTTATGAAGTATGGGTTATGGTTTATGCGTTATCCGTTGTGCGCTATACGTTTGCGTAAGGGTTATGCGTTATGCGTTATGCGTTATGCGTTATGCTTTATGCGTTATGCGTTATGCGTTATGCGTTATGCGTTATGCGTTATATGTTATGCGATGTGCGTTATACGTTATGCGTTATGCGTTATATGTTATGCGTTATGCGTTATGCGTTATGCGTTATGCGTTATGCGTTATGCGTTATGCGTTATGCGTTATGCGTTATACGGTATGCGTTATGCGTTATACGTTATGCGTTATGCGTTATGCGATATGCGTTATGCGTTATGCCTTATGCGTTAAGCTTTATGCGTTATGCGTTATGAGTTACACGTTATGCGATATGCGTTATGCGTTATGCGTTATTGCGTTAGGGGTTATGCGTTATGCGTTATGCGTTATGCGTTATGCGTTATGCTTTATACGTTATGCGTTATGCGTTATGCGTTATGCGTTATGCGTTATGCGTTATGCGTTATGCGTTATATGTTATGCGTTATGCGTTATGCGTCATGCGTTGTGCGTTATACGTTTGCGTTATGCGTTATGCGTTATACGGTATGCGTTATGCGTTATACGTTATGCGTTATGCGTTATGCGATATGCGTTATGCGTTATGCGTTATGCGTTATGCTTTATGCGTTATGCGTTATGAGTTACACGTTATGCGTTATGCGTTATTGCGTTAGCGGTTATGCGTTATGCGTTATGCGTTATGCTTTATGCGTTATGCATTATGCGTTATGCGTGATCCGTTATGCGTTAGGCGTTATGGGTTTTCCGGTGTTCGATATGCGTTGTGCATTATGCGTTATGCGTTATGAAGTATGGGTTATGGTTTATTCATTATGCGTTGTGCGCTATACGTTTGCGTTATGCGTTATGCGTTATGCGTTATACGGTATGCGTTATACGGTATGCGTTATGCGTTATGCGTTATGCGTTATGCGTTATACGTTATGCGTTATGCGTTATGCGTTATGCGTTATGCGTTATGCGTTATGCGTTATGCGTTATGCGTTATGCGTTATGCGTTATGCGTTATGCGTTATGCGTTATGCTTTATACGTTATGCGTTATGCGTTATACGGTATGCGTTATGCGTTATACGTTATGCGTTATGCGTTATGCGATATGCGTTATGCGTTATGCGTTATGCGTTCTGCGTTATGCGTCATGCGTTATGCGTTATACGTTATGCGTTATGCGTTATGCGTTATGCGTTATGCGTTATGCGTTATGCTTTATACGGTATGCGTTATGCGTTATACGTTATGCGTTATGCGTTATGCGATATGCGTTATACGTTATGCGTTATGCGTTATGCGTTATGCGTTATGCGTTATGCGTTATGCGTTATGCGTTATGCGTTATGCGTTATGCGTTATGCGTTATGCGTTATGCGTTATGCGTTATGCTTTATGCGTTATGCGTTATGAGTTACACGTTATGCGTTATGCGTTATTGCGTTAGCGGTTATGCGTTATGCGTTATGCGTTATGCGTTATGCGTTATGCGTTATGCGTTATGCGTTATGCGTTATGCGTTATGCGTTATGCGTTATGCGTTATGCGTTATGCGTTATGCGTTATGCGTTATGCGTTCTGCGTTCTGCGTTATGCGTCATGCGTTATGATTTATACGTTATGAGTTATACGTTATGCGTTATGCGTTATGCGTTATGCGTTATGCGTTATGCGTTATATGTTATGCGTTATGCGTTATGCGTTATGCGTTATGCGTTATGCGTTATGCGTTATGCGTTATGCGTTATACGTTATGCGTTATGCGTTATGCGTGATCCGTTATGTGTTAGGCGATATACGTTTTGCGGTATTCGTTATGCGTTATGCGTTATGCGTTATCCGTTGTTCGTTATGCGTTATGGGTTGTGCGTTATACGTCTGCGTTATGCGTTATGCGTTATACGGTATGCGATATACGTTTTGCGTTATGCGTTATGCGATATGCGTTATGTGTTATGCGTTATGCGTTATGCTTTATGCGTTATGCGTTATGAGTTACACGTTATGGGTTATGCGTTATGCGTTATGCGTTATGCGTTAGGGGTTATGCGTTATGCGTTATGCGTTATGCGTTATGCTTTATGCGTTATGCATGATGCGTTATGCGTGATCCGTTATGCGTTAGGCGTTATGGGTTTTCCGGTGTTCGTTATGCGTTGTGCATTATTCGTTATGCGTTATTAAGTATGGGTTATGGTTTATGCGTTATGCGTTGTGCGCTATACGTTTGCGTTATGCGTTATGCGTTATGCGTTATGCGTTATGCGTTATGCGTTATGCGTTATACGGTATGCGATATACGTTTTGCGTTATGCGTTATGCGATATGCGTTATGCGTTATACGGTATGCGTTATGCGTTATACGTTATGCGTTATGCGTTATGCAATATGCGTTATGCGTTATGCGTTATGCGTTATGCGTTATGCTTTATGCGTTATGCGTTATGAGTTACACGTTATGCGTTATGCGTTATTGCGTTAGCGGTTATGCGTTATGCGTTATGCTTTATGCGTTATGCATTATGCGTTATGCGTGATCCGTTATGCGTTAGGCGTTATGGGTTTTCCGGTGTTCGATATGCGTTGTGCATTATGCGTTATGCGTTATGAAGTATGGGTTATGGTTTATTCATTATGCGTTGTGCGCTATACGTTTGCGTTATGCGTTATGCGTTATGCGTTATACGGTATGCGTTATGCGTTATGCGTTATGCGTTATGCGTTATGCTTTATGCGTTATGCGTTATGCGTTATGCGTTATGCGGTATGCGTTATGCGTTATGCGTTATGCGTTATGCGTTATGCGTTATGCGTTATGCGTTAGGGGTTATGCGTTATGCGTTATGCGTTATGCGTTATGCTTTATGCGTTATGCATGATGCGTTATGCGTGATCCGTTATGCGTTAGGCGTTATGGGTTTTCCGGTGTTCGTTATGCGTTGTGCATTATGCGTTATGCGTTATTAAGTATGGGTTATGGTTTATGCGTTATGCGTTATGCGTTATGCGTTATGCGTTATGCGTTATGCGTTATGCTTTATGCGTTATGCGTTATGAGTTACACGTTATGCGTTATGCGTTATGCGTTATGCGTTATGCGTTATGCGTTATGCGTTATGCGTTCTGCGTTATGCGTCATGCGTTATGATTTATACGTTATGAGTTATACGTTATGCGTTATGCGTTATGCGTTATGCGTTATGCGTTATGCGTTATATGTTATGCGTTATGCGTTATGCGTTATGCGTTATGCGTTATGCGTTATGCGTTATGCGTTATGCGTTATACGTTATGCGTTATGCGTTATGCGTGATCCGTTATGTGTTAGGCGATATACGTTTTGCGGTATTCGTTATGCGTTATGCGTTATGCGTTATCCGTTGTTCGTTATGCGTTATGGGTTGTGCGTTATACGTCTGCGTTATGCGTTATGCGTTATACGGTATGCGATATACGTTTTGCGTTATGCGTTATGCGATATGCGTTATGTGTTATGCGTTATGCGTTATGCTTTATGCGTTATGCGTTATGAGTTACACGTTATGGGTTATGCGTTATGCGTTATGCGTTATGCGTTAGGGGTTATGCGTTATGCGTTATGCGTTATGCTTTATGCGTTATGCATGATGCGTTATGCGTGATCCGTTATGCGTTAGGCGTTATGGGTTTTCCGGTGTTCGTTATGCGTTGTGCATTATTCGTTATGCGTTATTAAGTATGGGTTATGGTTTATGCGTTATGCGTTGTGCGCTATACGTTTGCGTTATGCGTTATGCGTTATGCGTTATGCGTTATGCGTTATGCGTTATACGGTATGCGATATACGTTTTGCGTTATGCGTTATGCGATATGCGTTATGCGTTATCCGGTATGCGTTATGCGTTATACGTTATGCGTTATGCGTTATGCAATATGCGTTATGCGTTATGCGTTATGCGTTATGCGTTATGCGTTATGCTTTATGCGTTATGCGTTATGAGTTACACGTTATGCGTTATGCGTTATTGCGTTAGCGGTTATGCGTTATGCGTTATGCTTTATGCGTTATGCATTATGCGTTATGCGTGATCCGTTATGCGTTAGGCGTTATGGGTTTTCCGGTGTTCGATATGCGTTGTGCATTATGCGTTATGCGTTATGAAGTATGGGTTATGGTTTATTCATTATGCGTTGTGCGCTATACGTTTGCGTTATGCGTTATGCGTTATGCGTTATACGGTATGCGTTATGCGTTATACGCTATGCGTTATGCGTTATGCTTTATGCGTTATGCGTTATGCGTTATGCGTTATGCGGTATGCGTTATGCGTTATGCGTTATGCGTTATGCGTTATGCGTTATGCGTTATGCGTTAGGGGTTATGCGTTATGCGTTATGCGTTATGCGTTATGCTTTATGCGTTATGCATGATGCGTTATGCGTGATCCGTTATGCGTTAGGCGTTATGGGTTTTCCGGTGTTCGTTATGCGTTGTGCATTATGCGTTATGCGTTATTAAGTATGGGTTATGGTTTATGCGTTATGCGTTATGCGCTATACGTTTGCGTTATGCGTTATGCGTTATGCGTTATGCGTTATGCGTTATACGGTATGCGATATACGTTTTGCGTTATGCGTTATGCGATATGCGTTATGCGTTATACGGTATGCGTTATGCGTTATACGTTATGCGTTATGCGTTATGCAATATGCGTTATGCGTTATGCGTTATGCGTTATGCTTTATGCGTTATGCGTTATGAGTTACACGTTATGCGTTATGCGTTATTGCGTTAGCGGTTATGCGTTATGCGTTATGCTTTATGCGTTATGCGTTATGCGTTATGCGTTATGCGGTATGCGTTATGCGTTATGCGTTATGCGTTATGCGTTATGCGTTATGCGTTATGCGTTATGCGTTATGCGTTATGCGTTATGCGTTATGCGTTATGGGTTATGCGTTATGCGTTATGGTTATGCGTTATGCGTTATGCGATATGCGTCATGCATCAAGCCTTATGCGTTATGTGATATGCGAAATTCGTCATGCATCTAGCCTTATGCGTTATGGGTTATGCGTTTTGCTGTATTCGTTATGCGTTGTGCATTATGCGTTATGCGTTATGTGTTATGCGTTATGCGTTATGCGTTATGCTTTATGCGTTATGCGTTATGCGTTATGCATTATGCGTTATGCGTTATGCGTGATCCGTTATGCGTTAAGCGTTATGCGTTTTGCTGTATTCGTCATGCGTTATGCGTTATGCGTTATGCGTTATGCGTTACGCGTTATGCGTTATGCGTTATGCGTTATACGTTATGCGTTATGCGTCCTGCGTTATGCGTTATGCGTTCTGCGTTATGCGATATGCGTTATGCGTTATGCTTTATGCGTTATGCGTTATGCATTATGCGTTATGAGTGATCCGTTATGCGTTAGGCGTTATGGGTTTTCCGGTGTTCGTTATGCGATGTGCATTATGCGTTAGGCGTTATGAAGTATGGGTTATGGTTTATGCGTTATCCGTTGTGCGCTATACGTTTGCGTTATGCGTTATGCGTTATACGGTATGCGTTATACGTTATGCGTTATGCGTTATTGCGTTAGGGGTTATGCGTTATGCGTTATGCGTTATGCGTTATGCTTTATGCGTTATGCGTTATGCGTTATGCGTTATGCGTTATGCGTTATGCGTTATGCGTTATATGTTATGCGTTATGCGTTATGCGTTATGCGATGTGCGTTATACGTTATGCGTTATGCGTTATATGTTATGCGTTATGCGTTATGCGTTATGCGTTATGCGTTATGCGTTATGCGTTATGCGTTATGCGTTATACGGTATGCGTTATGCGTTATACGTTATGCGTTATGCGTTATGCGTTATGCGTTATGCGTTATGCGTTATGCGTTATGCGTTATGCGTTATGCGTTATGCTTTATGCGTTATGGGTTATGCGTTATGCGTTATGGTTATGCGTTATGCGTTATGCGATATGCGTCATGCATCAAGCCTTATGCGTTATGTGATATGCGAAATTCGTCATGCATCTAGCCTTATGCGTTATGGGTTATGCGTTAACGTTATGCGTTTTGCGTTATGCATTATGCGTTATGCGTTATGCGTTATGCGTTATGCGTTATGCGTTATGCATTATGCGTTATGCGTTATGCGTGATCCGTTATGCGTTAAGCGTTATGCGTTTTGCTGTATTCGTTATGCGTTGTGCATTATGCGTTATGCGTTATGTGTTATGCGTTATGCGTTATGCGTTATGCTTTATGCGTTATGCGTTATGCGTTATGAGTTATGCATTATGCGTTATGCGTTATGCGTTATGCGTTATGCGTTATGCGTTATGCGTTATGCGTTATGCGTTATGCGTTATGCGTTATGCGTTATGCGTTATGCGTTATGCGTTATGCGTTATGCGTTATGCGTTATGCGTTATGCGTTATGCGTTATGCGTTATGCGTTATGCGTTATGCGTTATGCGTTATGCGTTAGGCGTTATGCGTTATGCGTTATGCGTTATGCGTTATGCGTTATGCGGTATGCGTTATGCGTTATACGTTATGCGTTATGCGTTATGCGTTATGCGTTATGCGTTATGCGGTATGTGTTATGCGTTATGCTTTATGCGTTATGCGCTCTGCGTTATACGTTATGCGTTACGCTTTATGCGTTATGCATTATGCCTTATGCGTTATGCGTTATGCGTTATGCATTATGCGTTATGCGTTATGCGTGATCCGTTATGCGATAAGCGTTATGCGTTTTGCTGTATTCGTTATGCGTTGTGCATTATGCGTTATGCGTTATGTGTTATGCGTTATGCGTTATGCGTTATGCTTTATGCGTTATGCGTTATGCGTTATGCGTTATGCGTTATGCGTTATGCGTTATGCGTTATGCGTTATGCGTTATGCGTTATGCGTTATGCGTTATGCGTTATGCGTTATGCGTTATGCGTTATGCGTTATGCGTTATGCGTTATGCGTTATGCGTTATGCGTTATACGTTTGCTTTGTGCGTTATGCGTTATGCGTTGTGCGTTATGCGTTATGCGTTATGCTTTATGCGTTATGCATTATGCGTTATGCGTTATGCGATATGCGTCATGCGTTAAGCGTTATGCGTTATGCGTTATACGGTATGCGTTATGCGTTATACGTTATGCGTTATGCGTTTTGCGTTATGCGTTATCCGTTGTTCGTTATGCGTTATGCGTTGTGCGTTATACGTTTGCGTTATGCGTTATGCGTTATGCATTATGCGTTCTGCGTTATACGTTTTGCATTATGCTTTATGCGTTATGCGTTATGCGTTATGCGTTATGCGTTATCCGTTGTTCGTTATGCGTTATGCGTTGTGCGTTATACGTTTGCGTTATGCGTTATGCGTTATACGGTATGCGTTATGCGTTATACGTTATGCGTTATGCGTTTTGCGTTATGCGTTATCCGTTGTTCGTTATGCGTTATGCGTTGTGCGTTATACGTTTGCGTTATGCGTTATGCGTTATGCATTATGCGTTCTGCGTTATACGTTTGCTTTGTGCGTTATGCGTTATGCGTTATGCGTTATGCGTTATGCTTTATGCGTTATGCATTATGCGTTATGCGTTATGCGATATGCGTCATGCGTTAAGCGTTATGCGTTATGCGTTATGCGTTGTGCGTTATACGTTATGCGTTATGCGTTATGCGTTATGCGTTATGCGTTATGCGTTATGCGTTATGCGTTATGCGTTATGCGTTATGCGTTATGCGTTATGCGTTATGCGTTATGCGTTATGCGTTATGCGTTATGCGTTATGCGTTATGCGTTATGCGTTATGCGTTGTGCGTTATACGTTTGCGTTATACGTTTTGCATTATGCTTTATGCGTTATGCGTTATGCGTTATGCGTTATGCGTTATGCGTTATGCGTTATGCGTTATGCGTTATGCGTTATGCGTTATGCGTTATGCGTTATGCGTTATGCGTTATGCGTTATGCGTTATGCGTTATGCGTTATGCGTTATGCTTTATGCGTTATGCGTTATGCGTTATGCGTTATGCGTTAGGCGTTATGCGTTATGCGTTATGCGTTATGCGTTATGCGTTATGCGGTATGCGTTATGCGTTATACGTTATGCGTTATGCGTTATGCGTTATGCGTTATGCGTTATGCGGTATGTGTTATGCGTTATGCTTTATGCGTTATGCGCTCTGCGTTATACGTTATGCGTTACGCTTTATGCGTTATGCATTATGCCTTATGCGTTATGCGTTATGCGTTATGCGTTATGCATTATGCGTTATGCGTTATGCGTGATCCGTTATGCGATAAGCGTTATGCGTTTTGCTGTATTCGTTATGCGTTGTGCATTATGCGTTATGCGTTATGTGTTATGCGTTATGCGTTATGCGTTATGCTTTATGCGTTATGCGTTATGCGTTATGCGTTATGCGTTATGCGTTATGCGTTATGCGTTATGCGTTATGCGTTATGCGTTATGCGTTATGCGTTATGCGTTATGCGTTATGCGTTATGCGTTATGCGTTATGCGTTATGCGTTATGCGTTATACGTTTGCTTTGTGCGTTATGCGTTATGCGTTATGCGTTATGCGTTATGCGTTATGCTTTATGCGTTATGCATTATGCGTTATGCGTTATGCGATATGCGTCATGCGTTAAGCGTTATGCGTTATGCGTTATACGGTATGCGTTATGCGTTATACGTTATGCGTTATGCGTTTTGCGTTATGCGTTATCCGTTGTTCGTTATGCGTTATGCGTTGTGCGTTATACGTTTGCGTTATGCGTTATGCGTTATGCATTATGCGTTCTGCGTTATACGTTTTGCATTATGCTTTATGCGTTATGCGTTATGCGTTATGCGTTATGCGTTATCCGTTGTTCGTTATGCGTTATGCGTTGTGCGTTATACGTTTGCGTTATGCGTTATGCGTTATACGGTATGCGTTATGCGTTATACGTTATGCGTTATGCGTTTTGCGTTATGCGTTATCCGTTGTTCGTTATGCGTTATGCGTTGTGCGTTATACGTTTGCGTTATGCGTTATGCGTTATGCATTATGCGTTCTGCGTTATACGTTTGCTTTGTGCGTTATGCGTTATGCGTTATGCGTTATGCGTTATGCTTTATGCGTTATGCATTATGCGTTATGCGTTATGCGATATGCGTCATGCGTTAAGCGTTATGCGTTATGCGTTATGCGTTGTGCGTTATGCATTATCCGTTATGCGTTATGCGCTATACGTTATGCGTTATGCGTTATGCGTTATGCGTTATGCGTTATGCGTTATGCGTTATGCGTTATGCGTTATGCGTTATGCGTTATGCGTTATGCGTTATGCGTTATGCGTTATGCGTTATGCGTTATGCGTTATGCGTTATGCGTTATGCGTTATGCGTTATGCGTTATGCGTTATGCGTTATGCGTTATGCGTTATGCGTTATGCGTTGTGCGTTATACGTTTGCGTTATACGTTTTGCATTATGCTTTATGCGTTATGCGTTATGCGTTATGCGTTATGCGTTATGCGTTATGCGTTATGCGTTATGCGTTATGCGTTATGCGTTATACGTTATGCGTTATGCGTTATGCGTGATCCGTTATGTGTTAGGCGATATACGTTTTGCGGTATTCGTTATGCGTTATGCGTTATGCGTTATCCGTTGTTCGTTATGCGTTATGCGTTGTGCGTTATACGTTTGCGTTATACGTTTTGCATTATACTTTATTCGTTATGCGTTATGCGTTATGCGTTATGCGTTATGCGTTATGCGTTATGCGTTATGCGTTATGCGTTATACGGTATGCGTTATGCGTTATGTGTTATGCGTTATGCGTTATGCGTTATACGTTATGCGTTATGCGTTATACGTTATGCGTTATGCGTTATGCGTTATGCGTTATGCTTTATGCGTTATGCGTTATGCGATATGCGTTATGCGTTACGCTTTATGCGTTATGCATTATGCCTTATGCGTTGTGCGTTATGCATTATGCGTTATGCGTTATGCGCTATACGTTATGCGTTATGCGTTATGCGTTATGCGTTATGCGTTATGCGTTATGCGTTATGCGCTATGCGTTATGCGTTATGCGTTATACGGTATGCGTTATGCGTTATGCGTTATGCGTTATGCGTTATGCGTTATACGGTATGCGTTATGCGTTATACGTTATGCGTTATGCGTTTTGCGTTATGCGTTATCCGTTGTTCGTTATGCGTTATGCGTTGTGCGTTATACGTTTGCGTTATGCGTTATGCGTTATGCATTATGCGTTCTGCGTTATACGTTTGCTTTGTGCGTTATGCGTTATGCGTTATGCGTTATGCGTTATGCGTTATGTTTTATGCGTTATGCATTATGCGTTATGCGTTATGCGATATGCGTGATCCGTTATGCGTTAAGCGTTATGCGTTACGCTTTATGCGTCTTGCATTATGCCTTATGCGTTGTGCGTTATGCATTATGCGTTATGCGTTATGCGTGATCCGTTATGCGTTAAGCGTTATGCGTTTTGCTGTATTCGTTATGCGTTGTGCATTATGCGTTATGCGTTATGTGTTATGCGTTATGCGTTATGCGTTATGCTTTATGCGTTATGCGTTATGCGTTATGCGTTATGCGTTATGCGGTATGCGTTATGCGTTATGCGTTATGCGTTATGCGTTATGCGTTATGCGTTATGCGTTATGCGTTATGCGTTATGCGTTATGCGTTATGCGTTATGCGTTATGCGTTATGCGTTATGCGTTATGCGTTATGCGTTATGCGTTATGCGTTATGCGTTATGCGTTATGCGTTATGCGTTATGCATTATGCGTTATGCGTTATGCGTTATGCGTTATGCGTTATGCGTTATGCGTTGTGCGTTATACGTTTGCGTTATACGTTTTGCATTATGCTTTATGCGTTATGCGTTATGCGTTATGCGTTATGCGTTATGCGTTATGCGTTATGCGTTATGCGTTATACGTTATGCGTTATGCGTTATGCGTGATCCGTTATGTGTTAGGCGATATACGTTTTGCGGTATTCGTTATGCGTTATGCGTTATGCGTTATCCGTTGTTCGTTATGCGTTATGCGTTGTGCGTTATACGTTTGCGTTATACGTTTTGCATTATACTTTATTCGTTATGCGTTATGCGTTATGCGTTATGCGTTATGCGTTATGCTTTATGCGTTATGCGTTATGCGTTATACGTTATGCGTTATGCGTTATGTGTTATGCGTTATGCGTTATGCGTTATACGTTATGCGTTATGCGTTATACGTTATGCGTTATGCGTTATGCGTTATGCGTTATGCTTTATGCGTTATGCGTTATGCGATATGCGTTATGCGTTACGCTTTATGCGTTATGCATTATGCCTTATGCGTTGTGCGTTATGCATTATGCGTTATGCGTTATGCGCTATACGTTATGCGTTATGCGTTATGCGTTATGCGTTATGCGTTATGCGTTATGCGTTATGCGCTATGCGTTATGCGTTATGCGTTATACGGTATGCGTTATGCGTTATGCGTTATGCGTTATGCGTTATGCGTTATACGGTATGCGTTATGCGTTATACGTTATGCGTTATGCGTTTTGCGTTATGCGTTATCCGTTGTTCGTTATGCGTTATGCGTTGTGCGTTATACGTTTGCGTTATGCGTTATGCGTTATGCATTATGCGTTCTGCGTTATACGTTTGCTTTGTGCGTTATGCGTTATGCGTTATGCGTTATGCGTTATGCGTTATGCGTTATGTTTTATGCGTTATGCATTATGCGTTATGCGTTATGCGATATGCGTGATCCGTTATGCGTTAAGCGTTATGCGTTACGCTTTATGCGTCTTGCAATATGCCTTATGCGTTGTGCGTTATGCATTATGCGTTATGCGTTATGCGTGATCCGTTATGCGTTAAGCGTTATGCGTTTTGCTGTATTCGTTATGCGTTGTGCATTATGCGTTATGCGTTATGTGTTATGCGTTATGCGTTATGCGTTATGCTTTATGCGTTATGCGTTATGCGTTATGCGTTATGCGTTATGCGGTATGCGTTATGCGTTATGCGTTATGCGTTATGCGTTATGCGTTATGCGTTATGCGTTATGCGTTATGCGTTATGCGTTATTCGTTATGCGTTATGCGTTATGCGTTATGCGTTATGCGTTATACGGTAAGCGTTATGCGTTATACGTTATGCGTTATGCGTTTTGCGTTATGCGATATCCGTTGTTCGTTATGCGTTATGCGTTGTGCGTTATACGTTTATGTTATGCGTTATGCGTTATGCGTTATGCGTTATACGGTATGCGTTATGCGTTATACGTTATGCGTTATGCGTTATGCGTTATGGGTTATGCGTCATGCGTTATGCGATATGCGTTATGCTTTATGCGTTATGCGTTATGCGTTATGCGTTATGCGTTTTGCGTTATGCGTTATGCGCTATGCGTTATGCGTTACGCGTTATACGGTATGCGTTATGCGTTATGCGTTATGCGTTATGCGTTATGCGTTATACGGTATGCGTTATGCGTTATACGTTATGCGTTATGCGTTTTGCGTTATGCGTTATCCGTTGTTCGTTATGCGTTATGCGTTGTGCGTTATACGTTTGCGTTATGCGTTATGCGTTATGCATTATGCGTTCTGCGTTATACGTTTGCGTTGTGCGTTATGCGTTATGCGTTATGCGTTATGCGTTATGCGTTATGCTTTATGCGTTATGCATTATGCGTTATGCGTTATGCGATATGCGTCATGCGTTAAGCGTTATGCGTTATGCGTTATGCGTTATGCGTTATGCATTATCCGTTGTTCGTTATGCGTTATGCGTTGTGCGTTATACGTTTGCGTTATACGTTTTGCATTATACTTTATTCGTTATGCGTTATGCGTTATGCGTTATGCGTTATGCGTTATGCGTTATGCGTTATGCGTTATACGGTATGCGTTATGCGTTATGTGTTATGCGTTATGTGTTATGCGTTATACGTTATGCGTTATGCGTTATACGTTATGCGTTATGCGTTATGCGTTATGCGTTATGCGTTATGCGTTATGCGTTATGCGTTATGCGTTATACGGTACGCGTTATGCGTTATGTGTTATGCGTTATGCGTTATGCGTTATGCTTTATGCGTTATACGTTTTGCATTATACTTTATTCGTTATGCGTTATGCGTTATGCGTTATGCGTTATGCGTTATGCGTTATGCGTTATGCGTTATACGGTATGCGTTATGCGTTATGTGTTATGCGTTATGCGTTATGCGTTATGCGTTATGCGTTATGCTTTATGCGTTATGCGTTATGCGTTATGCGTTATGCGTTATGCTTTATACGTTATGCGTTATGCGTTATGCGTTATGCGTTATGCGTTATATGTTATGCGTTATGCGTTATGCGTTATGCGTTATGCGTTATGCGTTATGCGTTATATGTTATGCGTTATGCGTTATGCGTTATGCGTTTTGCGTTATACGTTTGCGTTATGCGTTATGCGTTATACGGTATGCGTTATGCGTTATACGTTATGCGTTATGCGTTATGCGATATGCGTTATGCGTTATGCGTTATGCGTTATGCTTTATGCGTTATGCGTTATGAGTTACACGTTATGCGTTATGCGTTATTGCGTTAGGGGTTATGCGTTATGCGTTATGCGTTATGCTTTATGCGTCATGCGTTATGCGTTATGCGTTATGCGTTATGTGTTATGCGTTATACGGTACGCGTTATGCGTTATGTGTTATGCGTTATGCGTTATGCGTTATGCTTTATGCGTTATACGTTTTGCATTATACTTTATTCGTTATGCGTTATGCGTTATACGGTATGCGTTATGCGTTATACGTTATGCGTTATGCGTTATGCGTTATGGGTTATGCGTCATGCGTTATGCGATATGCGTTATGCTTTATGCGTTATGCGTTATGCGTTATGCGTTATGCGTTTTGCGTTATGCGTTATGCGCTATGCGTTATGCGTTACGCGTTATACGGTATGCGTTATGCGTTATGCGTTATGCGTTATGCGTTATGCGTTATACGGTATGCGTTATGCGTTATACGTTATGCGTTATGCGTTTTGCGTTATGCGTTATCCGTTGTTCGTTATGCGTTATGCGTTGTGCGTTATACGTTTGCGTTATGCGTTATGCGTTATGCATTATGCGTTCTGCGTTATACGTTTGCGTTGTGCGTTATGCGTTATGCGTTATGCGTTATGCGTTATGCGTTATGCTTTATGCGTTATGCATTATGCGTTATGCGTTATGCGATATGCGTCATGCGTTAAGCGTTATGCGTTATGCGTTATGCGTTATGCGTTATGCATTATCCGTTGTTCGTTATGCGTTATGAGTTGTGCGTTATACGTTTGCGTTATACGTTTTGCATTATACTTTATTCGTTATGCGTTATGCGTTATGCGTTATGCGTTATGCGTTATGCGTTATGCGTTATGCGTTATGCGTTATACGGTATGCGTTATGCGTTATGTGTTATGCGTTATGTGTTATGCGTTATACGTTATGCGTTATGCGTTATACGTTATGCGTTATGCGTTATGCGTTATGCGTTATGCGTTATGCGTTATGCGTTATGCGTTATGCGTTATGCGTTATACGGTACGCGTTATGCGTTATGTGTTATGCGTTATGCGTTATGCGTTATGCTTTATGCGTTATACGTTTTGCATTATACTTTATTCGTTATGCGTTATGCGTTATGCGTTATGCGTTATGCGTTATGCGTTATGCGTTATGCGTTATACGGTATGCGTTATGCGTTATGTGTTATGCGTTATGCGTTATGCGTTATGCGTTATGCGTTATGCTTTATGCGTTATGCGTTATGCGTTATGCGTTATGCGTTATGCGTTATGCTTTATACGTTATGCGTTATGCGTTATGCGTTATGCGTTATGCGTTATGCGTTATATGTTATGCGTTATGCGTTATGCGTTATGCGTTATGCGTTATGCGTTATGCGTTATATGTTATGCGTTATGCGTTATGCGTTATGCGTTTTGCGTTATACGTTTGCGTTATGCGTTATGCGTTATACGGTATGCGTTATGCGTTATACGTTATGCGTTATGCGTTATGCGATATGCGTTATGCGTTATGCGTTATGCGTTATGCTTTATGCGTTATGCGTTATGAGTTACACGTTATGCGTTATGCGTTATTGCGTTAGGGGTTATGCGTTATGCGTTATGCGTTATGCTTTATGCGTCATGCGTTATGCGTTATGCGTTATGCGTTATGCGTTATGCGTTATACGGTACGCGTTATGCGTTATGTGTTATGCGTTATGCGTTATGCGTTATGCTTTATGCGTTATACGTTTTGCATTATACTTTATTCGTTATGCGTTATGCGTTATGCGTTATGCGTTATGCGTTATGCGTTATGCGTTATACGGTATGCGTTATGCGTTATGTGTTATGCGTTATGCGTTATGCGTTATGCGTTATGCGCTATGCGTTATGCGTTACGCGTTATACGGTATGCGTTATGCTTTATACGTTATGCGTTATGCGTTATGCGTTATGCGTTATGCGTTATGCGTTATACGTTATGCGTTATGCGTTTTGCGTTATGCGTTATGCGTTTTACGGTATGCGTTATGCGTTATACGTTATGCGTTATGCGTTATGCGATATGCGTTATGCGTTATGCGTTATGCGTTATGCTTTATGCGTTATGCGTTATGCGTTATGAGTTACACGTTATGCGTTATGCGTTATGCGTTATGCGTTATGCGTTATGCGTTATACGGTACGCGTTATGCGTTATGTGTTATGCGTTATGCGTTATGCGATATGCTTTATGCGTTATACGTTTTGCATTATACTTTATTCGTTATGCGTTATGCGTTATGCGTTATGCGTTATGCGTTATGCGTTATGCGTTATGCGTTATACGGTATGCGTTATGCGTTATGTGTTATGCGTTATGCGTTATGCGTTATGCGTTATGCGTTATGCTTTATGCGTTATGCGTTATGCGTTATGCGTTATGCTTTATACGTTATGCGTTATGCGTTATGCGTTATGCGTTATGCGTTATGCGTTATATGTTATGCGTTATGCGTTATGCGTTATGCGTTATGCGTTATGCGTTATGCGTTATATGTTATGCGTTATGCGTTATGCGTTATGCGTTTTGCGTTATACGTTTGCGTTATACGTTTTGCATTATACTTTATTCGTTATGCGTTATGCGTTATGCGTTATGCGTTATGCGTTATGCGTTATGCGTTATGCGTTATACGGTATGCGTTATGCGTTATGTGTTATGCGTTATGCGTTATGCGTTATGCGTTATGCGTTATGCTTTATGCGTTATGCGTTATGCGTTATGCGTTATACGGTATGCGTTATGCGTTATACGTTATGCGTTATGCGTTATGCGATATGCGTTATGCGTTATGCCTTATGCGTTATGCTTCATGCGTTATGCGTTATGAGTTACACGTTATGCGATATGCGTTATGCTTTATGCGTTATGCGTTATGCGTTATGCGTTATGCGTTATGCGTTATGCGTTATGCGTTATATGTTATGCGTTATGCGTTATGCGTTATGCGTTGTGCGTTATACGTTTGCGTTATGCGTTATGCGTTATGCGTTATACGGTATGCGTTATGCGTTATACGTTATGCGTTATGCGTTATGCGATATGCGTTATGCGTTATGCCTTATGCGTTATGCTTTATGCGTTATGCGTTATGAGTTACACATAATGCGATATGCGTTATGCGTTATGCGTTATTGCGTTAGGGGTTATGCGTTATGCGTTATGCGTTATGCGTTATGCGTTATGCTTTATACGTTATGCGTTATGCGTTATGCGTTATGCGTTATGCGTTATATGTTATGCGTTATGCGGTATGCGTTATGCGTTATGCGTTATGCGTTATGCGTTATGCGGTATGCGTTATACGGTATGCGTTATGCGTTATACGTTATGCGTTATGCGTTTTGCGTTATGCGTTATCCGTTGTTCGTTATGCGTTATGCGTTGTGCGTTATACGTTTGCGTTATGCGTTATGCGTTATGCGTTATACGGTATGCGTTATGCGTTATACGTTATGCGTTATGCGTTATGCGTTATGGGTTATGCTTCATGCGATATGCGATATGCATTATGCTTTATGCGTTATGCGTTATGCGTTATGCGTTATGCGTTATGCGTTATGCGCTATGCGTTATGCGTTATGCGTTATACGGTATGCGTTATGCGTTATGCGTTATGCGTTATGCGTTATGCGTTATACGGTATGCGTTATGCGTTATACGTTATGCGTTATGCGTTTTGCGTTATGCGTTATCCGTTGTTCGTTATGCGTTATGCGTTGTGCGTCATACGTTTGCGTTATGCGTTATGCGTTATGCATTATGCGTTCTGCGTTATACGTTTGCTTTGTGCGTTATGCGTTATGCGTTATGCGTTATGCGTTATGCGTTATGCTTTATGCGTTATGCATTATGCGTTATGCGTTATGCGATATGCGTCATGCGTTAAGCGTTATGCGTTATGCGTTATGCGTTGTGCGTTATGCATTATGCGTTATGCGTTATGCGCTATACGTTATGCGTTATGCGTTATGCGTTATGCGTTATGCGTTATGCGTTATGCGTTATGCGTTATGCGTTATGCGTTATGCGTTATGCGTTATGCGTTATGCGTTATGCGTTATGCGTTATGCGTTATGCGTTATGCGTTATGCGTTATGCGTTATGCGTTATGCGTTATGCGTTATGCGTTATGCGTTGTGCGTTATACGTTTGCGTTATACGTTTTGCATTATGCTTTATGCGTTATGCGTTATGCGTTATGCGTTATGCGTTATGCGTTATGCGTTATGCGTTATACGTTATGCGTTATGCGTTATGCGTGATCCGTTATGTGTTAGGCGATATACGTTTTGCGGTATTCGTTATGCGTTATGCGTTATGCGTTATGCGTTATGCGTTATGCGTTATGCGTTATGCGTTATGCTTTATGCGTTATGCGTTATGCGTTATGCGTTATGCGCTATGCGTTATGCGTTATGCGTTATACGGTATGCGTTATGCGTTATGCGTTATGCGATATGCGTTATGCGTTATGCGTTATGCGTTATGAGTTACACGTTATGCGTTATGCGTTATGCGTTATGCGTTATGCGTTATGCGTTATGCGTTATGCGTTATACGGTATGCGTTATGCGTTATGTGTTATGCGTTATGCGTTATGCGTTATGCGTTATGCGTTATGCTTTATGCGTTATGCGTTATGCGTTATGCGTTATGCTTTATACGTTATGCGTTATGCGTTATGCGTTATGCGTTATGCGTTATGCGTTATATGTTATGCGTTATGCGTTATGCGTTATGCGTTATGCGTTATGCGTTATGCGTTATATGTTATGCGTTATGCGTTATGCGTTATGCTTTATGCGTTATACGTTTTGCATTATACTTTATTCGTTATGCGTTATGCGTTATGCGTTATGCGTTATGCGTTATGCGTTATGCGTTATGCGTTATACGGTATGCGTTATGCGTTATGTGTTATGCGTTATGCGTTATGCGTTATGCGTTATGCGTTATGCTTTATGCGTTATGCGTTATGCGTTATGCGTTATGCGTTATGCTTTATACGTTATGCGTTATGCGTTATGCGTTATGCGTTATGCGTTATGCGTTATGCGTTATATGTTATGCGTTATGCGTTATGCGTTATGCGTTATGCGTTATGCGTTATGCGTTATATGTTATGCGTTATGCGTTATGCGTTATGCGTTTTGCGTTATACGTTTGCGTTATGCGTTATGCGTTATACGGTATGCGTTATGCGTTATACGTTATGCGTTATGCGTTATGCGATATGCGTTATGCGTTATGCGTTATGCGTTATGCTTTATGTGTTATGCGTTATGCGTTATGCGTTATGCTTTATGCGTTATACGTTTTGCATTATACTTTATTCGTTATGCGTTATGCGTTATGCGTTATGCGTTATGCGTTATGCGTTATGCGTTATGCGTTATACGGTATGCGTTATGCGTTATGTGTTATGCGTTATGCGTTATGCGTTATGCGTTATGCGTTATGCTTTATGCGTTATGCGTTATGCGTTATGCGTTATGCTTTATACGTTATGCGTTATGCGTTATGCGTTATGCGTTATGCGTTATGCGTTATATGTTATGCGTTATGCGTTATGCGTTATGCGTTATGCGTTATGCGTTATGCGTTATATGTTATGCGTTATGCGTTATGCGTTATGCGTTTTGCGTTATACGTTTGCGTTATGCGTTATGCGTTATACGGTATGCGTTATGCGTTATACGTTATGCGTTATGCGTTATGCGATATGCGTTATGCGTTATGCGTTATGCGTTATGCTTTATGCGTTATGCGTTATGAGTTACACGTTATGCGTTATGCGTTATGCGTTATGCGTTATGCGTTATGCGTTATGCGTTATGCGTTATACGGTATGCGTTATGCGTTATGTGTTATGCGTTATGCGTTATGCGTTATGCGTTATGCGTTATGCTTTATGCGTTATGCGTTATGCGTTATGCGTTATGCTTTATACGTTATGCGTTATGCGTTATGCGTTATGCGTTATGCGTTATGCGTTATATGTTATGCGTTATGCGTTATGCGTTATGCGTTATGCGTTATGCGTTATGCGTTATATGTTATGCGTTATGCGTTATGCGATATGCGTTTTGCGTTATACGTTTGCGTTATACGTTTTGCATTATACTTTATTCGTTATGCGTTATGCGTTATGCGTTATGCGTTATGCGTTATGCGTTATGCGTTATGCGTTATGCGTTATACGGTATGCGTTATGCGTTATGTGTTATGCGTTATGCGTTATGCGTTATACGTTATGCGTTATGCGTTATACGTTATGCGTTATGCGTTATGCGTTATGCGTTATGCGTTATGCGTTATGCGTTATACGGTACGCGTTATGCGTTATGTGTTATGCGTTATGCGTTATGCGTTATGCTTTATGCGTTATACGTTTTGCATTATACTTTATTCGTTATGCGTTATGCGTTATGCGTTATGCGTTATGCGTTATGCGTTATGCGTTATGCGTTATACGGTATGCGTTATGCGTTATGTGTTATGCGTTATGCGTTATGCGTTATGCGTTATGCGTTATGCTTTATGCGTTATGCGTTATGCGTTATGCGTTATGCTTTATACGTTATGCGTTATGCGTTATGCGTTATGCGTTATGCGTTATGCGTTATATGTTATGCGTTATGCGTTATGCGTTATGCGTTATGCGTTATGCGTTATGCGTTATGCGTTATATGTTATACGTTATGCGTTATGCGTTATGCGTTATGCGTTATGCGTTATGCGTTATGCGTTATATGTTATGCGTTATGCGTTATGCGTTATGCGTTATGCGTTATGCGTTATGCGTTATATGTTATGCGTTATGCGTTATGCGTTATGCGTTTTGCGTTATACGTTTGCGTTATGCGTTATGCGTTATACGGTATGCGTTATGCGTTATACGTTATGCGTTATGCGTTATGCGATATGCGTTATGCGTTATGCGTTATGCGTTATGCTTTATGCGTTATGCGTTATGAGTTACCCGTTATGCGTTATGCGTTATTGCGTTAGGGGTTATGCGTTATGCGTTATGCGTTATGCTTTATGCGTCATGCATTATGCGTTATGCGTGATCCGTTATGCGTTAGGCGTTATGGGTTTTCCGGTGTTCGATATGCGTTGTGCATTATGCGTTATGCGTTATGAAGTATGGGTTATGGTTTATTCATTATGCGTTGTGCGCTATACGTTTGCGTTATGCGTAATGCGTTATGCGTTATGCGTTACGCTTTATACGTTATGCGTTATGCGTTATGCGTTATGCGTTGTGCGTTATACGTTATGCGTTAAGCGTTATGCGTTATGTGTTATGCGTTATGCGTTATGCGTTATGCGTTATGCGTTATGCGTTATGCGTTCTGCGTTATGCGATATGCGTTATGCGTTATGCTTTATGCGTTATGCGTTATGCATTATGCGTTATGAGTGATCCGTTATGCGTTATGGGTTATGGTTTATGCGTTATCCGTTGTGCGCTATACGTTTGCGTTATGCGTTATGCGTTATGCGTTATACGGTATGCGTTATGCGTTATACGTTATGCGTTATGCGTTATTGCGTTAGGGGTTATGCGTTATGCGTTATGCGTTATGCGTTATGCTTTATGCGTTATCCGTTATGCGTTATGCGTTATGCGTTATGCGTTATGCGTTATGCGTTATGCGTTATGCGTTATATGTTATGCATTATGCGTTATGCGTTATGCGTTGTGCGTTATACGTTTGCGTTATGCGTTATGCGTTATGCGTTATACGGTATGCGTTATGCGTTATACGTTATGTGTTATGCGTTATGCGATATGCGTTATGCGTTATGCCTTATGCGTTAAGCTTTATGCGTTATGCGTTATTAGTTACACATTATGCGATATGCGTTATGCGTTATGCGTTATTGCGTTAGGGGTTATGCGTTATGCGTTATGCGTTATGCATTATGCGTTATGCTTTATACGTTATGCGTTATGCGTTATGCGTTATGCGTTATGCGTTATGCGTTATGCGTTATGCGTTATGCGTTATATGTTATGCGTTATGCGTTATGCGTTATGCGTTGTGCGTTATACGTTTGCGTTATGCGTTATGCGTTATACGGTATGCGTTATGCGTTATACGTTATGCGTTATGCGTTATGCGATATGCGTTATGCGTTATGCGTTATGCGTTATGCTTTATGCGTTATGCGTTATGAGTTACACGTTATGCGTTATGCGTTATTGCGTTAGGGGTTATGCGTTATGCGTTATGCGTTATGCTTTATGCGTCATGCATTATGCGTTATGCGTGATCCGTTATGCGTTAGGCGTTATGGGTTTTCCGGTGTTCGATATGCGTTGTGCATTATGCGTTATGCGTTATGAAGTATGGGTTATGGTTTATTCATTATGCGTTGTGCGCTATACGTTTGCGTTATGCGTTATGCGTTATGCGTTATGCGTTATGCTTTATTCGTTATGCGTTATGCGTTATGCGTTATGCGTTATGCGTTTTGCGATATGCGTCATGCATCAAGCCTAATGCGTTATGTGATATGCGAAATTCGTCATGCATCTAGCCTTATGCGTTATGGGTTATGCGTTAACGTTATGCGTTTTGCGTTATGCGTTATGCGTTATGCGTTATGCGTTATGCTTTATGCGTTATCCGTTATGCGTTATGCGTTATGCGTTATGCGTTATGCGTTATGCGTTATGCGTTATGCGTTATGCGTTATGCTTTATGCGTCATGCATTATGCGTTATGCGTGATCCGTTATGCGTTAGGCGTTATGGGTTTTCCGGTGTTCGATATGCGTTGTGCATTATGCGTTATGCGTTATGAAGTATGGGTTATGGTTTATTCATTATGCGTTGTGCGCTATACGTTTGCGTTATGCGTTATGCGTTATGCGTTATACGGTATGCGTTATGCGTTATGCGTTATGCGTTATGCGTTATGCGTTATGCGTTATGCGTTATGCGTTATGCGTTATCCGTTGTTCGTTATGCGTTATGGGTTGTGCGTTATACGTCTGCGTTATGCGTTATGCGTTATGCGTTATACGGTATGCGATATACGTTTTGCGTTATGCGTTATGCGATATGCGTTATGTGTTATGCGTTATGCGTTATGCGTTATGCGTTATACGGTATGCGTTATGCGTTATACGTTATGCGTTATGCGTTATGCGATATGCGTTATGCGTTATGCCTTATGCGTTAAGCTTTATGCGTTATGCGTTATGAGTTACATGTTATGCGATATGCGTTATGCGTTATGCGTTATTGCGTTAGGGGTTATGCGTTATGCGTTATGCGTTATGCGTTATGCGTTATGCGTTATGCTTTATACGTTATGCGTTATGCGTTATGCGTTATGCGTTATGCGTTATGCGTTATGCGTTATGCGTTATGCGTTATGCGTTATATGTTATGCGTTATGCGTTATGCGTTATGCGTTGTGCGTTATACGTTTGCGTTATGCGTTATGCGTTATACGGTATGCGTTATGCGTTATGCGTTATGCGTTATGCGTTATGCGATATGCGTTATGCGTTATGCGTTATGCGTTATGCTTTATGCGTTATGCGTTATGAGTTACACGTTATGCGTTATGCGTTATTGCGTTAGCGGTTATGCGTTATGCATTATGCGTTATGCGTTATGCGTTATGCGTTATGCGTTATGCGTTATGCGTTATGCGTTATGCGTTATGCGTCCTGCGTTATGCGTCATGCGTTATGCGTTATACGTTATGAGTTATACGTTATGCGTTATGCGTTATGCGTTATGCGTTATGCGTTATGCGTTATGCGTTATGCGTTATGCGTTATGCGTTATGCGTTATGCATTATGCGGTATGCGTTATGCGTTATGCGTTATGCGTTATGCGTTATGCGTTATGCGTTATGCGTTATGCGTTATGCGTTATATGTTATGCGTTATGCGTTATGCGTCATGCGTTATGCGTTATGCGTCATGCGTTATGCGTTATGCGTTATGCGTTATGCGTTTTGCGTTATACGTTATGCGTTATGCGTTATGCGTGATCCGTTATGTGTTATGCGATATACGTTTTGCGGTATTCGTTATGCGTTATGCGTTATGCGTTATCCGTTGTTCGTTATGCGTTATGGGTTGTGCGTTATACGTCTGCGTTATGCGTTATGCGTTATGCGTTATACGGTATGCGATATACGTTTTGCGTTATGCGTTATGCGATATGCGTTATGTGTTATGCGTTATGCGTTATGCTTTATGCGTTATGCGTTATGAGTTACACGTTATGCGTTATGCGTTATGCGTTATGCGTTATGCGTTAGGGGTTATGCGTTATGCGTTATGCGTTATGCTTTATGCGTTATGCATGATGCGTTATGCGTGATCCGTTATGCGTTAGGCGTTATGGGTTTTCCGGTGTTCGTTATGCGTTGTGCATTATGCGTTATGCGTTATTAAGTATGGGTTATGGTTTATGCGTTATGCGTTGTGCGCTATACGTTTGCGTTATGCGTTATGCGTTATGCGTTATGCGTTATGCGTTATGCGTTATGCGTTATGCTTTATGCGTTATGCGTTGTGCGTTATACGTTTGCGTTATGCGTTATGCGTTATGCGTTATACAGTATGCGTTATGCGTTATACGTTATGCTTTATACGTTATGCGTTATGCGTTGTGCGTTATGCGTTATGCGTTATGCGTTATATGTTATGCGTTATGCGTTATGGTTATGCGTTATGCGTTATGCGATATGCGTCATGCATCAAGCCTTATGCGTTATGTGATATGCGATATTCGTCATGCATCAAGCCTTATGCGTTATGGGTTATGCGTTAACGTTATGCGTTTTGCGTTATGCGTTATGCGTTATGCGTGATCCGTTATGTGTTAGGCGATATACGTTTTGCGGTATTAGTTATGCGTTATGCGTTATGCGTTATCCGTTGTTCATTATGCGTTATGCGTTGTGCGTTATACGTCTGCGTTATGCGGCATGCGTTATGCGTTATACGGTATGCGTTATGCGTTATGCTTTATGCGTTATGCGTTATGCGTTATGCGTTATGCGTTACGCGTTATATGTTATGCGTTATGCGCTATGCGTTATGCGTTATGCGTTATGCGTTATGCGTTATGCGTTATGCGTTATGCGTTATGCATTATGCGGTGTGCGTTATGCGTTGTGCGTTATGCGTGATCCGTTATGTATTAGGCGATATACGTTTTGCGGTATTCGTTATGCGTTATGCGTTATGCGTTATGCGTTATGCGTTATGCGTTATACGGTATGCGTTATGCGTTATGCGTTATGCGTTATGCGTTATGCGTTATGCGTTATGCGTTATGCGTTATGCGTTATGCGTTATGCGTTATGCGTTATACGGTATGCGTTATGCGTTATACGTTATGCGTTAGGCGTTATGCGTTATGGGTTATGCGTTATGCGTTATGGTTATGCGTTATGCGTTATGCGATATGCGTCACGCATCAAGCCTTATGCGTTATGTGATATGCGATATTCGTCATGCATCAAGCCTTATGCGTTAAGGGTTATCCGTTAACGTTATGCGTTATGCGTTATGCGTTCTGCGTTATGCGATATGCGTTATGCGTTATGCTTTATGCGTTATGCGTTATGCATTTTGCGTTATGAGTGATCCGTTATGCGTTAGGCGTTATGGGTTTTCCGGTGTTCGTTATGCGTTGTGCATTATGCGTTAGGCGTTATGAAGTATGGGTTATGGTTTATGCGTTATCCGTTGTGCGCTATACGTTTGCGTTATGCGTTATGCGTTATGCGTTATACGGTACGCGTTATGCGTTATACGTTATGCGTTATGCGTTATTGCGTAAGGGTTATGCGTTATGCGTTATGCGTTATGCGTTATGCGTTATGCTTTATGCGTTATGCGTTATGCGTTATGCGTTATGCGTTATGCGTTATATGTTATGCGTTATGCGTTATGCGATGTGCGTTATCCGTTATGCGTTATGCGTTATATGTAATGCGTTATGCGTTATGCGTTATGCGTTATGCGTTATGCGTTATGCGTTATGCGTTATACGGTATGCGTTATGCGTTATACGTTATGCGTTATGCGTTATGCGATATGCGTTATGCGTTATGCCTTATGCGTTAAGCTTTATGCGTTATGCGTTATGAGTTACACGTTATGCGTTATGCGTTATGCGTTATGCGTTATGCGTTATGCGTTATGCGTTATGCGTTATGCGTTATGCGTTATGCGTTATGCTTTATGCGTTATGCGTTATGAGTTACACGTTATGCGTTATGCGTTATTGCGTTAGCGGTTATGCGTTATGCGTTATGCGTTTTGCGTTATGCGTTATGCGATATGCGTTATGTGTTATGCGTTATGCGTTATGCTTTATGCGTTATGCGTTATGAGTTACACGTTATGCGTTATGCGTTATGCGTTATGCGTTAGGGGTTATGCGTTATGCGTTATGCGTTATGCTTTATGCGTTATGCATGATGCGTTATGCGTGATCCGTTATGCGTTAGGCGTTATGGGTTTTCCGGTGTTCGTTATGCGTTGTGCATTATGCGTTATGCGTTATTAAGTATGGGTTATGGTTTATGCGTTATGCGTTGTGCGCTATACGTTTGCGTTATGCGTTATGCGTTATGCGTTATGCGTTATGCGTTATGCGTTATGCGTTATGCTTTATGTGTTATGCGTTGTGCGTTATACGTTTGCGTTATGCGTTATGCGTTATGCGTTATACAGTATGCGTTATGCGTTATACGTTATGCTTTATACGTTATGCGTTATGCGTTGTGCGTTATGCGTTATGCGTTATGCGTTATATGTTATGCGTTATGCGTTATGGTTATGCGTTATGCGTTATGCGATATGCGTCATGCATCAAGCCTTATGCGTTATGTGATATGCGATATTCGTCATGCATCAAGCCTTATGCGTTATGGGTTATGCGTTAACGTTATGCGTTTTGCGTTATGCGTTATGCGTTATGCGTGATCCGTTATGTGTTAGGCGATATACGTTTTGCGGTATTAGTTATGCGTTATGCGTTATGCGTTATCCGTTGTTCATTATGCGTTATGCGTTGTGCGTTATACGTCTGCGTTATGCGGCATGCGTTATGCGTTATACGGTATGCGTTATGCGTTATGCTTTATGCGTTATGCGTTATGCGTTATGCGTTATGCGTTATGCGTTATATGTTATGCGTTATGCGCTATGCGTTATGCGTTATGCGTTATGCGTTATGCGTTATGCGTTATGCGTTATGCGTTATGCGTTATGCATTATGCGGTGTGCGTTATGCGTTATGCGTTATGCGTGATCCGTTATGTATTAGGCGATATACGTTTTGCGGTATTCGTTATGCGTTATGCGTTATGCGTTATGCGTTATACGGTATGCGTTATGCGTTATGCGTTATGCGTTATGCGTTATGCGTTATGCGTTATGCGTTATGCGTTATACGGTATGCGTTATGCGTTATACGTTATGCGTTAGGCGTTATGCGTTATGCGTTATGCGTTATGCGATATGCGTCACGCATCAAGCCTTATGCGTTATGTGATATGCGATATTCGTCATGCATCAAGCCTTATGCGTTATGCGTTATACGTTATGCGTTAGGCGTTATGCGTTATGCGTTATGCGTTATGCGATATGCGTCACGCATCAAGCCTTATGCGTTATGTGATATGCGATATTCGTCATGCATCAAGCCTTATGCGTTATGGGTTATGCGTTAACGTTATGCGTTTTGCGTTATGCGTTATGCGTTATGCGTGATCCGTTATGTGTTAGGCGATATACGTTTTGCGGTATTAGTTATGCGTTATGCGTTATGCGTTATCCGTTGTTCATTATGCGTTATGCGTTGTGCGTTATACGTCTGCGTTATGCGGCATGCGTTATGCGTTATACGGTATGCGTTATGCGTTATGCTTTATGCGTTATGCGTTATGCGTTATGCGTTATGCGTTATGCGTTATGGTTATGCGTTATGCGTTATGCGATATGCGTCACGCATCAAGCCTTATGCGTTATGTGATATGCGATATTCGTCATGCATCAAGCCTTATGCGTTAAGGGTTATCCGTTAACGTTATGCGTTATGCGTTATGCGTTCTGCGTTATGCGATATGCGTTATGCGTTCTGCTTTATGCGTTATGCGTTATGCATTTTGCGTTATGAGTGATCCGTTATGCGTTAGGCGTTATGGGTTTTCCGGTGTTCGTTATGCGTTGTGTATTATGCGTTAGGCGTTATGAAGTATGGGTTATGGTTTATGCGTTATCCGTTGTGCGCTATACGTTTGCGTAAGGGTTATGCGTTATGCGTTATGCGTTATGCGTTATGCGTTATGCTTTATGCGTTATGCGTTATGCGTTATGCGTTATGCGTTATGCGTTATATGTTATGCGATGTGCGTTATACGTTATGCGTTATGCGTTATATGTTATGCGTTATGCGTTATGCGTTATGCGTTATGCGTTATGCGTTATGCGTTATGCGTTATGCATTATGCGTTATACGGTATGCGTTATGCGTTATACGTTATGCGTTATGCGTTATGCGATATGCGTTATGCGTTATGCCTTATGCGTTAAGCTTTATGCGTTATGCGTTATGAGTTACACGTTATGCGATATGCGTTATGCGTTATGCGTTATTGCGTTAGGGGTTATGCGTTATGCGTTATGCGTTATGCGTTATGCGTTATGCTTTATACGTTATGCGTTATGCGTTATGCGTTATGCGTTATGCGTTATGCGTTATGCGTTATGCGTTATATGTTATGCGTTATGCGTTATGCGTCATGCGTTGTGCGTTATACGTTTGCGTTATGCGTTATGCGTTATGCGTTATACGGTATGCGTTATGCGTTATACGTTATGCGTTATGCGTTATGCGATATGCGTTATGCGTTATGCGTTATGCGTTATGCTTTATGCGTTATGCGTTATGAGTTACACGTTATGCGTTATGCGTTATTGCGTTAGCGGTTATGCGTTATGCGTTATGCGTTATGCTTTATGCGTTATGCATTATGCGTTATGCGTGATCCGTTATGCGTTAGGCGTTATGGGTTTTCCGGTGTTCGATATGCGTTGTGCATTATGCGTTATGCGTTATGAAGTATGGGTTATGGTTTATTCATTATGCGTTGTGCGCTATACGTTTGCGTTATGCGTTATGCGTTATACGGTATGCGTTATGCGTTATACGCTATGCGTTATGCGTTATGCGTTATGCGTTATGCGTTATGCGTTATGCGTTATGCGATATGCGTTATGCGTTATGCGTTATGCGTTATGCTTTATGCGTTATGCGTTATGAGTTACACGTTATGCGTTATGCGTTATTGCGTTAGCGGTTATGCGTTATGCGTTATGCGTTATGCTTTATGCGTTATGCATTATGCGTTATGCGTGATCCGTTATGCGTTAGGCGTTATGGGTTTTCCGGTGTTCGATATGCGTTGGGCATTATGCGTTATGCGTCATGCGTTGTGCGTTATACGTTTGCGTTATGCGTTATGCGTTATACGGTATGCGTTATGCGTTATACGTTATGCGTTATGCGTTATGCGATATGCGTTATGCGTTATGCGTTATGCGTTATGCTTTATGCGTTATGCGTTATGAGTTACACGTTATGCGTTATGCGTTATTGCGTTAGCGGTTATGCGTTATGCGTTATGCGTTATGCTTTATGCGTTATGCATTATGCGTTATGCGTGATCCGTTATGCGTTAGGCGTTATGGGTTTTCCGGTGTTCGATATGCGTTGTGCATTATGCGTTATGCGTTATGAAGTATGGGTTATGGTTTATTCATTATGCGTTGTGCGCTATACGTTTGCGTTATGCGTTATGCGTTATGCGTTATACGGTATGCGTTATGCGTTATACGCTATGCGTTATGCGTTATGCGTTATGCGTTATGCGTTATGCGTTATGCGTTATGCGTTATGCGTTATGCGTTATGCGTTATGCGTTATGCGTTTTGCGTTATGCGTTATACGGTATGCGTTATGCGTTATGCGTTATGCGTTATGCGTTATACGTTATGCGTTATGCGTTATGCGTTATGCGTTATGCGTTATGCGTTATGCGTTATGCGTTATGCGTTATGCGTTATGCGTTATGCGTTATGCGTTATGCGTTATGCGTTATGCTTTATACGTTATGCGTTATGCGTTATACGGTATGCGTTATGCGTTATACGTTATGCGTTATGCGTTATGCGATATGCGTTATGCGTTATGCGTTATGCGTTCTGCGTTATGCGTCATGCGTTATGCGTTATACGTTATGCGTTATGCGTTATGCGTTATGCGTTATGCGTTATGCGTTATGCGTTATGCTTTATACGGTATGCGTTATGCGTTATACGTTATGCGTTATGCGTTATGCGATATGCGTTATACGTTATGCGTTATGCGTTATGCGTTATGCGTTATGCGTTATGCGTTATGCGTTATGCGTTATGCGTTATGCGTTATGCGTTATGCGTTATGCGTTATGCTTTATGCGTTATGCGTTATGAGTTACACGTTATGCGTTATGCGTTATTGCGTTAGCGGTTATGCGTTATGCGTTATGCGTTATGCGTTATGCGTATGCGTTATGCGTTATGCGTTATGCGTTATGCGTTATGCGTTATGCGTTATGCGTTATGCGTTATGCGTTCTGCGTTATGCGTCATGCGTTATGATTTATACGTTATGAGTTATACGTTATGCGTTATGCGTTATGCGTTATGCGTTATGCGTTATGCGTTATATGTTATGCGTTATGCGTTATGCGTTATGCGTTATGCGTTATGCGTTATGCGTTATGCGTTATGCGTTATGCGTTATACGTTATGCGTTATGCGTTATGCGTGATCCGTTATGTGTTAGGCGATATACGTTTTGCGGTATTCGTTATGCGTTATGCGTTATGCGTTATCCGTTGTTCGTTATGCGTTATGGGTTGTGCGTTATACGTCTGCGTTATGCGTTATGCGTTATACGGTATGCGATATACGTTTTGCGTTATGCGTTATGCGATATGCGTTATGTGTTATGCGTTATGCGTTATGCTTTATGCGTTATGCGTTATGAGTTACACGTTATGGGTTATGCGTTATGCGTTATGCGTTATGCGTTAGGGGTTATGCGTTATGCGTTATGCGTTATGCGTTATGCTTTATGCGTTATGCATGATGCGTTATGCGTGATCCGTTATGCGTTAGGCGTTATGGGTTTTCCGGTGTTCGTTATGCGTTGTGCATTATTCGTTATGCGTTATTAAGTATGGGTTATGGTTTATGCGTTATGCGTTGTGCGCTATACGTTTGCGTTATGCGTTATGCGTTATGCGTTATGCGTTATGCGTTATGCGTTATACGGTATGCGATATACGTTTTGCGTTATGCGTTATGCGATATGCGTTATGCGTTATACGGTATGCGTTATGCGTTATACGTTATGCGTTATGCGTTATGCAATATGCGTTATGCGTTATGCGTTATGCGTTATGCGTTATGCTTTATGCGTTATGCGTTATGAGTTACACGTTATGCGTTATGCGTTATTGCGTTAGCGGTTATGCGTTATGCGTTATGCTTTATGCGTTATGCATTATGCGTTATGCGTGATCCGTTATGCGTTAGGCGTTATGGGTTTTCCGGTGTTCGATATGCGTTGTGCATTATGCGTTATGCGTTATGAAGTATGGGTTATGGTTTATTCATTATGCGTTGTGCGCTATACGTTTGCGTTATGCGTTATGCGTTATGCGTTATACGGTATGCGTTATGCGTTATACGCTATGCGTTATGCGTTATGCTTTATGCGTTATGCGTTATGCGTTATGCGTTATGCGGTATGCGTTATGCGTTATGCGTTATGCGTTATGCGTTATGCGTTATGCGTTATGCGTTATGCGTTATGCGTTAGGGGTTATGCGTTATGCGTTATGCGTTATGCGTTATGCTTTATGCGTTATGCATGATGCGTTATGCGTGATCCGTTATGCGTTAGGCGTTATGGGTTTTCCGGTGTTCGTTATGCGTTGTGCATTATGCGTTATGCGTTATTAAGTATGGGTTATGGTTTATGCGTTATGCGTTATGCGTTATGCGTTATGCGTTATGCGTTATGCGTTATGCTTTATGCGTTATGCGTTATGAGTTACACGTTATGCGTTATGCGTTATTGCGTTAGCGGTTATGCGTTATGCGTTATGCGTTATGCGTTATGCGTTATGCGTTATGCGTTATGCGTTATGCGTTATGCGTTATGCGTTATGCGTTATGCGTTATGCGTTATGCGTTATGCGTTCTGCGTTATGCGTCATGCGTTATGATTTATACGTTATGAGTTATACGTTATGCGTTATGCGTTATGCGTTATGCGTTATGCGTTATGCGTTATATGTTATGCGTTATGCGTTATGCGTTATGCGTTATGCGTTATGCATTATTCGTTATGCGTTATGCGTTATACGTTATGCGTTATGCGTTATGCGTGATCCGTTATGTGTTAGGCGATATACGTTTTGCGGTATTCGTTATGCGTTATGCGTTATGCGTTATCCGTTGTTCGTTATGCGTTATGGGTTGTGCGTTATACGTCTGCGTTATGCGTTATGCGTTATACGGTATGCGATATACGTTTTGCGTTATGCGTTATGCGATATGCGTTATGTGTTATGCGTTATGCGTTATGCTTTATGCGTTATGCGTTATGGGTTACACGTTATGGGTTATGCGTTATGCGTTATGCGTTATGCGTTAGGGGTTACGCGTTATGCGTTATGCGTTATGCGTTATGCTTTATGCGTTATGCATGATGCGTTATGCGTGATCCGTTATGCGTTAGGCGTTATGGGTTTTCCGGTGTTCGTTATGCGTTGTGCATTATTCGTTATGCGTTATTAAGTATGGGTTATGGTTTATGCGTTATGCGTTGTGCGCTATACGTTTGCGTTATGCGTTATGCGTTATGCGTTATGCGTTATGCGTTATGCGTTATACGGTATGCGATATACGTTTTGCGTTATGCGTTATGCGATATGCGTTATGCGTTATACGGTATGCGTTATGCGTTATACGTTATGCGTTATGCGTTATGCAATATGCGTTATGCGTTATGCGTTATGCGTTATGCGTTATGCGTTATGCTTTATGCGTTATGCGTTATGAGTTACACGTTATGCGTTATGCGTTATTGCGTTAGCGGTTATGCGTTATGCGTTATGCTTTATGCGTTATGCATTATGCGTTATGCGTGATCCGTTATGCGTTAGGCGTTATGGGTTTTCCGGTGTTCGATATGCGTTGTGCATTATGCGTTATGCGTTATGAAGTATGGGTTATGGTTTATTCATTATGCGTTGTGCGCTATACGTTTGCGTTATGCGTTATGCGTTATGCGTTATACGGTATGCGTTATGCGTTATACGCTATGCGTTATACGTTATGCTTTATGCGTTATGCGTTATGCGTTATGCGTTATGCGGTATGCGTTATGCGTTATGCGTTATGCGTTATGCGTTATGCGTTATGCGTTATGCGTTAGGGGTTATGCGTTATGCGTTATGCGTTATGCGTTATGCTTTATGCGTTATGCATGATGCGTTATGCGTGATCCGTTATGCGTTAGGCGTTATGGGTTTTCCGGTGTTCGTTATGCGTTGTGCATTATGCGTTATGCGTTATTAAGTATGGGTTATGGTTTATGCGTTATGCGTTGTGCGCTATACGTTTGCGTTATGCGTTATGCGTTATGCGTTATGCGTTATGCGTTATACGGTATGCGATATACGTTTTGCGTTATGCGTTATGCGATATGCGTTATGCGTTATACGGTATGCGTTATGCGTTATACGTTATGCGTTATGCGTTATGCAATATGCGTTATGCGTTATGCGTTATGCGTTATGCGTTATGCTTTATGCGTTATGCGTTATGAGTTACACGTTATGCGTTATGCGTTATTGCGTTAGCGGTTATGCGTTATGCGTTATGCTTTATGCGTTATGCATTATGCGTTATGCGTGATCCGTTATGCGTTAGGCGTTATGGGTTTTCCGGTGTTCGATATGCGTTGTGCATTATGCGTTATGCGTTATGAAGTATGGGTTATGGTTTATTCATTATGCGTTGTGCGCTATACGTTTGCGTTATGCGTTATGCGTTATGCGTTATACGGTATGCGTTATGCGTTATACGCTATGCGTTATGCGTTATGCTTTATGCGTTATGCGTTATGCGTTATGCGTTATGCGGTATGCGTTATGCGTTATGCGTTATGCGTTATGCGTTATGCGTTATGCGTTATGCGTTATGCGTTATGCGTTATGCGTTATGCGTTATGCGTTATGCGTTATGCGTTATGGGTTATGCGTTATGAGTTATGGTTATGCGTTATGCGTTATGCGATATGCGTCATGCATCAAGCCTTATGCGTTATGTGATATGCGAAATTCGTCATGCATCTAGCCTTATGCGTTATGGGTTATGCGTTTTGCTGTATTCGTTATGCGTTGTGCATTATGCGTTATGCGTTATGTGTTATGCGTTATGCGTTATGCGTTATGCTTTATGCGTTATGCGTTATGCGTTATGCATTATGCGTTATGCGTTATGCGTGATCCGTTATGCGTTAAGCGTTATGCGTTTTGCTGTATTCGTCATGCGTTGTGCATTATGCGTTATGCGTTATGTGTTATGCGTTATGCGTTATGCGTTATGCTTTATGCGTTATGCGTTATGCGTTATGCATTATGCGTTATGCGTTATGCGTTATGCGTTATGCGTTATGCGTTATGCGTTATGCGTTATGCGTTATGCGTTATGCGTTATGCGTTATGCGTTATGCGTTATGCGTTATGCGTTATATGTTATGCGTTATGCGTTATGCGTTATGCGTTGTGCGTTATACGTTTGCGTTATGCGTTATGCGTTATGCGTTATACAGTATGCGTTATGCGTTATACGTTATGCGTTATGCGTTATGCGATATGCGTTATGCGTTATGCCTTATGCGTTAAGCTTTATGCGTTATGCGTTATGAGTTACACGTTATGCGATATGCGTTATGCGTTATGCGTTATTGCGTTAGGGGTTATGCGTTATGCGTTATGCGTTATGCGTTATGCGTTATGCTTTATACGTTAAGCGTTATGCGTTATGCGTTATGCGTTATGCGTTATGCGTTATGCGTTATGCGTTATGCGTTATGCGTTATGCGTTATGCGTTATGCGTTATGCGTTATGCGTTATGCGTTAAGCGTTATGCGTTATGCGTTATATGTTATGCGTTATGCGTTATGCGTAATGCGTTATGCGCTATGCGTTATGCGTTATACGTTATGCGTTATGCGTTATGCGTGATCCGTTATGTGTTAGGCGATATACGTTTTGCGGTATTCGTTATGCGTTATGCGTTATACGTTATGCGTTATGCGTTATGCGTGATCCGTTATGTGTTAGGCGATATACGTTTTGCGGTATTCGTTATGCGTTATGCGTTATGCGTTATGAGATATGCGTCATGCATCAAGCCTTATGCGTTATGTGATATGCGAAATTCGTCATGCATCTAGCCTTATGCGTTATGGGTTATGCGTTAACGTTATGCGTTTTGCGTTATGCGTGATGCGTTATGCGTTATGCGTTATGCGTTATGCGTTATGCGTTATGCGTTCTGCGTTATGCGTCATGCGTTATGCGTTATGCGTCATGCTTTATGCGTTATGCGTTATGAGTTATACGTTATGCGTTATGCGTTAGGTTAGGTTAGGTTAGGTTAGGTTAGGTTAGGTTAGGTTAGGTTAGGTTAGGTTAGGTTAGGTTAGGTTAGGTTAGGTTAGGTTAGGTTAGGTTAGGTTAGGTTAGGTTAGGTTAGGTTAGGTTAGGTTAGGTTAGGTTAGGTTAGGTTAGGTTAGGTTAGGTTAGGTTAGGTTAGGTTAGGTTAGGTTAGGTTAGGTTAGGTTAGGTTAGGTTAGGTTAGGTTAGGTTAGGTTAGGTTAGGTTAGGTTAGGTTAGGTTAGGTTAGGTTAGGTTAGGTTAGGTTAGGTTAGGTTAGGTTAGGTTAGGTTAGGTTAGGTTAGGTTAGGTTAGGTTAGGTTAGGTTAGGTTAGGTTAGGTTAGGTTAGGTTAGGTTAGGTTAGGTTAGGTTAGGTTAGGTTAGGTTAGGTTAGGTTAGGTTAGGTTAGGTTAGGTTAGGTTAGGTTAGGTTAGGTTAGGTTAGGTTAGGTTAGGTTAGGTTAGGTTAGGTTAGGTTAGGTTAGGTTAGGTTAGGTTAGGTTAGGTTAGGTTAGGTTAGGTTAGGTTAGGTTAGGTTAGGTTAGGTTAGGTTAGGTTAGGTTAGGTTAGGTTAGGTTAGGTTAGGTTAGGTTAGGTTAGGTTAGGTTAGGTTAGGTTAGGTTAGGTTAGGTTAGGTTAGGTTAGGTTAGGTTAGGTTAGGTTAGGTTAGGTTAGGTTAGGTTAGGTTAGGTTAGGTTTTTATGGCAATGGAGCGGGCATCCACGTATAGGATAGCCAGCTCCATTCGCCGAGGGGAGCTTGACCCGACAGCAGGCGAGGTCGAGGTGCTTAAGCGCCAGGCCCGGCTGGACACGCTGGCCCGTTGGCAGGAACAAATAGTTTCTGTCAACTCGGGCCGGCCTATAGTCCGGGCCCTCTCACCCATTTTGGGAAAATGGTGTGAGAGGCGGGTAAGGGTCACCTACCATATGGCACAGATGCTCACCGGAAAGGGATGTTTCGGTGAGTATCTGTGCAGCATTGGGAGGGAACCCACGGAACGGTGTTGTCACTGCGGGGAGGCCCGGGACACGGCACGGCATACGCTGGAGGAATGTCCGGCTTGGTCGGCGCCGCGCCGTGTCCTGGTATCAGAAATCGGGCCTGACCTCTCTCTGTCGGTTATAGTCGACCATATAACCGACAGAGAGAGGGATTACAAAGCGTTTGCCTCCTTTTGCGAAGAAGTCCTCTCGCAGAAGGAGGCAGCGGAGAGGGAGAGGGAGGCGGATCCCCTCTCCGACAGGAGGCTGGCCTCGCGGGGACGCCCCCGGAGAGGCCGTCGGCCATTACGAGGCCGCAGAGGGAACGGCGGCAGAGGGGGTAATAGTTCTTTACCCCCCCCTCTGCCGCCGCCGGGGAATCCCCAGGTAGGGCGACCTGTGGGTAATGGGGAGGGGCCTTTTACACCCCCCCCCCAGCCACAGCATCGCACCCGTCGCCCCCCCCGGATTTTAATATTCGATTTTATCCGCGTATTTAACCGTTTTGTTTATTGTTTTATATATTTATTTTCATTTTCATTTATTTTATTTTATTTTATTCTATTTTATTTTATTTTATCGTATATTCATTTTTATTTTTATTTTTATCTTGATTTTGTTTTGATTTTATCCGCGTATTTAACCGCTATTATTGTATTTTATTTCATTTATTTATTTATTTATTTTATTATTTTATATTTTAGTATATTTTATCTTATTTTATTTTATTTACACTTATTTATATTTTTATTATTATTTTTATTTTATTTTAGCGCGTATTTAACCGTTTATTTTTATCCGCGAAGGGGGCGACATGGGGGGTGGGAGAGGGGGGGACGATCGATGCGAGCCGGATCTCGCATCGACCGTCTCCTTACCGCGTCACGGCAACCTCCTCCCTCGGCCGGGTAGAAGCATTCGAGCTTCTTCTCCGGGCGAGGAAGGGGGTCTCCGGGAGCTTTTGGGTGGACCGAGCTGGGGTCTCGGGAAGCCCAGCCGAAAAGCTCAAGGGAAGGGGGACACCGTGTAGTGACCTGCACGGGGTCCAAATAATTTAGGTATTTGCTGCTCTCCCCCCCGGGATAGGGGCTTTTAAGCCGGGGGCTGGAGGGGGCCGGTTGTATTCGTTTTCGAGATCCCGGCCTCCTCCTTTTAGCTCAGTGAGGTCACCGTGGGTATAGGTTAGTGGGTATGTCTGACCCTTCAGGTCAGAAGAGCCCCACATAACCCCGATTCTCCCCCAGGAGTTCGGGGTATGCGTAATAGCATTGGAGTCCCACGTTAAAAAAAAAAAAAAAAAAAAAAAAAAAAAAAAAAAAAAAAAAAAAAAAAAAAAGGTTAGGTTAGGTTAGGTTAGGTTAGGTTAGGTTAGGTTAGGTTAGGTTAGGTTAGGTTAGGTTAGGTTAGGTTAGGTTAGGTTAGGTTAGGTTAGGTTAGGTTAGGTTAGGTTAGGTTAGGTTAGGTTAGGTTAGGTTAGGTTAGGTTAGGTTAGGTTAGGTTAGGTTAGGTTAGGTTAGGTTAGGTTAGGTTAGGTTAGGTTAGGTTAGGTTAGGTTAGGTTAGGTTAGGTTAGGTTAGGTTAGGTTAGGTTAGGTTAGGTTAGGTTAGGTTAGGTTAGGTTAGGTTAGGTTAGGTTAGGTTAGGTTAGGTTAGGTTAGGTTAGGTTAGGTTAGGTTAGGTTAGGTTAGGTTAGGTTAGGTTAGGTTAGGTTAGGTTAGGTTAGGTTAGGTTAGGTTAGGTTAGGTTAGGTTAGGTTAGGTTAGGTTAGGTTAGGTTAGGTTAGGTTAGGTTAGGTTAGGTTAGGTTAGGTTAGGTTAGGTTAGGTTAGGTTAGGTTAGGTTAGGTTAGGTTAGGTTAGGTTAGGTTAGGTTAGGTTAGGTTAGGTTAGGTTAGGTTAGGTTAGGTTAGGTTAGGTTAGGTTAGGTTAGGTTAGGTTAGGTTAGGTTAGGTTAGGTTAGGTTAGGTTAGGTTAGGTTAGGTTAGGTTAGGTTAGGTTAGGTTAGGTTAGGTTAGGTTAGGTTAGGTTAGGTTAGGTTAGGTTAGGTTAGGTTAGGTTAGGTTAGGTTAGGTTAGGTTAGGTTAGGTTAGGTTAGGTTAGGTTAGGTTAGGTTAGGTTAGGTTAGGTTAGGTTAGGTTAGGTTAGGTTAGGTTAGGTTAGGTTAGGTTAGGTTAGGTTAGGTTAGGTTAGGTTAGGTTAGGTTAGGTTAGGTTAGGTTAGGTTAGGTTAGGTTAGGTTAGGTTAGGTTAGGTTAGGTTAGGTTAGGTTAGGTTAGGTTAGGTTAGGTTAGGTTAGGTTAGGTTAGGTTAGGTTAGGTTAGGTTAGGTTAGGTTAGGTTAGGTTAGGTTAGGTTAGGTTAGGTTAGGTTAGGTTAGGTTAGGTTAGGTTAGGTTAGGTTAGGTTAGGTTAGGTTAGGTTAGGTTAGGTTAGGTTAGGTTAGGTTAGGTTAGGTTAGGTTAGGTTAGGTTAGGTTAGGTTAGGTTAGGTTAGGTTAGGTTAGGTTAGGTTAGGTTAGGTTAGGTTAGGTTAGGTTAGGTTAGGTTAGGTTAGGTTAGGTTAGGTTAGGTTAGGTTAGGTTAGGTTAGGTTAGGTTAGGTTAGGTTAGGTTAGGT
>CAKAJA020001043.1:875000-943204 GCA_916610235.2 Lasioglossum morio | reverse complement strand
CAATTTGGATTACAATACCGAAACTGATCTAATTAGAAATGATCCCGTTACATGCGCTCGATATTTCGATCATAGAGGCACATAAGCTTATGTGGTTATTAAGACAAAAACAAAGTAATTTCGGAGAATATGAGGTTGTGAATAGTTATGAACGAGTGGAAATTCAGCAACGTGGAAGTCCACATGAACATATGTTTCTGTGGTTGAAATGAGCACCTATGTAAAATAGTGTTAAAGATAGACACGATCATATTGGTAACAAAGAATTGATTGATTTAATTGCCTGATTTATCACATATAGATATGACGATAATATTGCATATATTAAATTTCAAATGTACAAAACATAATCATAGTTGTTACAAGGACAAAAAAATTAGCTACGTCGATTTTATATGCCTTATCCAGTAATGAGAAGAACGATGATTCTTGAACCATTAAATAAAAAAAACTGAAATGACGCCTAAATCCTATAAACTTATTGATGAATTAATAAATGAATTTTATAAGAAAAAATAGTTATGAGCTATGATGAAGTAGTTTAAAAAAAAAAAAAAACGGATATTTTTAAAAACGATCCCAGCCTTGAAGTAAATATTAATGGTTATAATGCAGATATTTTACAATTATTCGAATCGAATATGGAATTACAGTTTGTACTTGACAAATATTCGGCGGTGAGTTATGTAACCAATTACATTAGTAAAATTGAAGGAGGTTTATCAAAATTATTAAGGGAAGCTGCTATTGATTGTGATAATAAACAATAAGAACGTTAGAGAAAAAATTTCGAAATATTACCAATGCTTTTTAAATAGTAATTTAATGTCTGCACAAGAAGCAGCCAATCGTGTTTTATCATTACCTTTACAAAGCAAAGTAGAAAGGCAGTATACATGAATACCAATCCGATATCAGAACGTGTATTAATGTTAAAATCTGAGAATGCTTTAAAAAATTAAATGAAGACTCCACCGAAATTTATATGGATGATATATTTGATAATTATAGTAGAAGAGATATTGATTTACATGATATGTGCATCGCTGAGTTTGCAACGAATTATCAAAAAAGATCATGAAAAAAGGAACAAGAGGAAGGTGATGCTGACAATAATGAGGAAAATGACGAAGTAAGTGATTTCAGACTTCGACAGGAAACAGCTATTATTGGATACAGACGATATAAATAAAAAAATTTTATACCTTTTTTTATTTAATAAAAGTATATATTTAGATACTGTGAGTAAAATAAAATTAATAATTTTATATATTTATTAATTACTTAAAATTAATACTTAATAACGTTTTTTCTTTTTGCAGACTCAATGAAGAAACATATATAATCAATACAATTATTTTTTAATAAAAAATCTTATATTCATTACATTAGTTTTTTCATTTTTTTAAATTTATTTTATCACGTTCGAGCGACGATTCTTTCGCGATTCCACAGACATCCATACCACGAGGGTTTGGCGGGATTGTATCCGGATCGACTCCGATCGGTACGTTGCCGCAGTTCACCCCGCAAACGTATCCGCAGGATCTTGACCAGGCGCGATGCTCCGTCATAGGATCATCATCCTCTTCCCATCGAGTCAGCTGTATGCCGCATTCGAAACATTCAACGAAATCCTCATCACCCAGATGGAAAAATCCTGCAGCGGCGAGTTTCTCCGATTGGACGATGTGTGAGTAACGCCAATCGTGAAAACTTTGTAGTCTGTCGCGTTCGAGACGATAATCGGGTGGTGGTGTTGCGTGATCGGTTGTTGCGACGGCTCCCTCGGATTTCGTAATCATTGTGATACTCTGTGTGAAAAAAATCAAAAACGTAAAAGGAGGTGTCGTGTTTTACGGTTTTGACTCGCGGGAAAAATTCAAAGATGTAGACGGGTTTTTATAACTGATACTTTACGTGTTTTTATGATTGTTAACCCATGCTCGAAATGTTTGTACTTCGCGCAGACAGCAATGATACGGTTTCGTTTTGACGTTTTTTACCGGTTGCCAACAGTGAAGTCGACATGGTTCGCCGTCGGCAATTTTATACATAGGATCGTGAACTAGTACATCGTATTTCGGACAGTTGAAATCTTCTAAATTTATCGAGTTTATTTGCATTTGCCGAAGGATGTCTCTCTCGAAACATCCACCTTTGTATGCTACGACAGGATTCGCGTAATCACACACAAAATTTCGTATAACTTCAAATATATCGTGTTGTTGATAGTTTTCATAGCCGAAATCTTTAAATGGAATCCCATGCACGAAATTGCTGACATACCATGCAGACTTTTTGTCAGCGTCGGATAAACAACGAAAGTTCCTTCCCAAGCGAAATTCAGAGAGTTCGAACGAGCCGTCGCGACAAACATCGATCATGGCTAATTCTTTGCATATAAATCTTTTTTTCACAATGAATCCGTCCATGTCAATGATGTGAGTAATTTGATCCATCTAAATAAAAGAATGTTTTTTCACTAGATTTTTACATCGTTTTTTAAAAACTTTTTTATTGTACTTACCGTCAAAGAAAAGGGGGAATGCGCGAAGTTGACCGGTCGGATGATAAGATCATACACGCGATGTAACGTCGTATAGCGACTGTGATTGTATACGTTTTTTTATGACGAGTAGCGAGCAATTTATAATGAATACCCCTACCACCATATCTCGCTCTATGGTGGAGGGAGGTGATATTATTACTATAATTTTTTCTTTTTAATAAATACGAGTTTAATTGTATGAGGAGGAGGAGGAGGAGGAGGAGGAGGAGAATTGTTTTTAAATTTTAAAAAATAAGATCACTCACATAATATTATTTCATTTGATAAAGTATATATTTTTTGTCAACATAACAGCGGTTTAAGTAATTTTTCGAACAATGTTCATTAATGGACTGTCCTCCACGATGCGGTCATGTATCATCAAGCAGTAGGCTGTTGTCGATCGGGGAACGTTGGTTCGACATTAAAATTCAATTCGCACGTCAATCGTAGCATTTCTTAACGCTTAGTTTTGTCGGGAACAATCGAGAACAACGAGCGGACCATATCGCAGGAAATCCATGTTCAAATACAGTGGACGAAATTTCTATAAGAACTCTACTATTTTTGAACAAAATGTTCAAGTATTTTGATAATACGATTAAAGGAAGGCTAGAAAATAATTAAGGAATATAAGAAAGCAGAAATCAATATTCTGAATCCAAAAGAACTGCTTTATTTTATTGGGTTTAGATCAGACAATGTGACGGTCAGTTCATTAGTTGCAAATTCTTTTGTCTAAACCACTCCGGAGTCTTCTTAGCATTGTGTATCACCGCGTTATCTTGTTGAAAAATAACGTTGTAGTCATGATTTTTTCTCTACAAAGCAAACAGGTAAAAAATAAGGGAATGAAGAGAAAACAGATGTAACAATCACAAATCGAAAAAATGAATCCTGAAAGTTTCACAATTTTTGATGAATGTATAATGATCACGGACCAGCATATCGAACAAAATAATTATGAATATGCAGCGTCTGCAGAATGTTTCCTCAATGATGGTTATATCTATACTTTAGTAACAGCCGAATGTAAAGAAGTCATAAAACCCGATTGTTATTTTACAAGATAAACATATTAATTTATTTCATGAAATTATGAGCACAAATCTAAACGAGCGTGGAGTATACAATTTTGCTGAAGATACAGGTAAAGTTCGAGCTTTTGAGTAATTTACAAGAGATCCCTGAACATGAGACGAATATTCAGATAATATACACTGCTGAACTTGGAGAAAAGGTAGTAAAACATTGGATTTGCACAAGATCTGAAGGCAACGGCAAGGTACACATTTATGACAGTTTTAATGCTAATGATTTGAACCATGATGTAATAGATTATTTGAATATCCTTTATAAATATAATAAGAAATATATATATTTCACGTCAGGTACAGGTACAGGTACAGGTACAGGTACAGGTACAGCTACAGCTACAGCTACAGCTACAGGTACACCAACAGGTACAGGTACAGGTACAGGTACAGATACAGCTACAGGTACAGGTACAGTATGGCGGTTGAACAGTACGCAGTATGCCTGTTGTACAGTACGCAGTATGCCTGTTGTACAGTACGCAGTATGGCTGTTGTACATCTATCCATGAATCTCTCAAGATCGGTCGATGTATTTCTTTTTACATGTTCACGATTAATATCTTAATATTGTCATGAAAGCTTATTCCAAAGTTCTCCAGCCGATCGTCGTCAATGATGTTGTCCATATCGTCTTTTCACCTTCTCCTTCAAGGCATCGAACGTTTGCATTTGCTACTAATCAACAGCACAGGTACAGGTACAGGTACAGGTACAGGTCAGCATAGCTACAGCTACAGCTACAGGTACAGCAACAGGTACAGGTACAGTATGGCGGTTGAACAGTACGCAGTATGCCTGTTGTACAGTACGCGGTATGGCTGTTGTACAGTATGCAGTATGATTTCTCAAGATATGTCGGTCGGTCGGTCGGTCGGTCGATCGGTCGGTCGGTCGGTCGGTCGGTCGGTCAGTCGGTCGGTCGGTCGGTCGGTTGGTCGGTCATGAAGGCCTATTCCAAAGTTCTCCAGCCGATCGTCATCAGCGATATCGTCTTTTCACCTTCTCCTTCAAGGCTTCGAACGTTTGCATTTGCGACTCATCCACAGCACAGGTACAGGCACAGGTAGAGGTACAGGTACAGGTACAGGTACAGGTACAGGTGCAGGTACAGGTACAGGTACAGGTACAGCTACAGCAACAGGTACAGGTACAGGTACAGATACAGCTACAGGTACATCAACAGGTACAGGTACAGATACAGCTACAGGTACATCAACAGGTACAGATACAGGTACAGGTACAGATATAGCTACAGGTACAGGTACAGTATGACGTTTGAACAGTACGCAGTATGCCTGTTGTACAGTACGCAGTATGGCTGTTGTACATCTATCCATGAATCTCTCAAGATCGGTCGATGTATTTCTTTTTACATGTTCACGATTAATATCTTAATATTGTCATGAAAGCTTATTCCAAAGTTCTCCAGCCGATCGTCGTCAATGATGTTGTCCATATCGTCTTTTCACCTTCTCCTTCAAGGCATCGAACGTTTGCATTTGCTACTAATCAACAGCACAGGTACAGGTACAGGTACAGGTACAGGTACAGCTACAGCTACAGCTACAGCTACAGGTACACCAACAGGTACAGGTACAGGTACAGCTACAGGTACAGGTACAGTATGGCGGTTGAACAGTACGCAGTATGCCTGTTGTACAGTACGCGGTATGGCTGTTGTACATCTATCCATGAATCTCTCAAGATCGGTCGATGTATTTCTTTTTACATGTTCACGATTAATATCTTAATATTATCATGAAAGCTTATTCCAAAGTTCTCCAACCGATCGTCGTCAATGATGTTGTCCATATCGTCTTTTCGCCTTCTCCTTCAAGGCCTCGAACGTTTGCATTTGCGACTCATCCACAGCACAGGTACAGGTGCAGGTAAAGGTACAGGCACAGGTACAGGTACAGGTACAGGTACAGTGCGCGTGCAGGTATAACACATGTACAGTACGTAGCACTGTCTAGAAACTGAAATGGAAACCGAGGGAGGGGAGGCTTGGTGGTTGGGGTTAGGATAGCATTAGGATAGGGCTACGATAGGGTTAGGATAGCATTAGGATAGGGCTACGATAGGGTTAGGATAGCATTAGGATAGGGCTAGGATAGGGTTAGGATAGGCGAGGGGGATGTCGAAAAAATAGACGAAACGACTGGTCATCATACGTGATGAGCTAGCTCTTCACGTACGCTGACCAGTCACATGCGACTGCATGTGACCAGTCGTTTCGTCTATTTTTTCGACATCCCCCTCGCCTATCCTAACCCTATCCTAGCCCTATCCTAATGCTATCCTAACCCTATCGTAGCCCTATCCTAATGCTATCCTAACCCTATCGTAGCCCTATCCTAATGCTATCCTAACCCCAACCACCAAGCCTCCCCTCCCTCGGTTTCCATTTCAGTTTCTAGACAGTGCTACGTACTGTACATGTGTTATACCTGCACGCGCACTGTACCTGTACCTGTACCTGTACCTGTGCCTGTACCTTTACCTGCACCTGTACCTGTGCTGTGGATGAGTCGCAAATGCAAACGTTCGAGGCCTTGAAGGAGAAGGCGAAAAGACGATATGGACAACATCATTGACGACGATCGGTTGGAGAACTTTGGAATAAGCTTTCATGATAATATTAAGATATTAATCGTGAACATGTAAAAAGAAATACATCGACCGATCTTGAGAGATTCATGGATAGATGTACAACAGCCATACCGCGTACTGTACAACAGGCATACTGCGTACTGTTCAACCGCCATACTGTACCTGTACCTGTAGCTGTACCTGTACCTGTACCTGTTGGTGTACCTGTAGCTGTAGCTGTAGCTGTAGCTGTACCTGTACCTGTACCTGTACCTGTACCTGTGCTGTTGATTAGTAGCAAATGCAAACGTTCGATGCCTTGAAGGAGAAGGTGAAAAGACGATATGGACAACATCATTGACGACGATCGGCTGGAGAACTTTGGAATAAGCTTTCATGACAATATTAAGATATTAATCGTGAACATGTAAAAAGAAATACATCGACCGATCTTGAGAGATTCATGGATAGATGTACAACAGCCATACTGCGTACTGTACAACAGGCATACTGCGTACTGTTCAAACGTCATACTGTACCTGTACCTGTAGCTATATCTGTACCTGTACCTGTATCTGTACCTGTTGATGTACCTGTAGCTGTATCTGTACCTGTACCTGTTGATGTACCTGTAGCTGTATCTGTACCTGTACCTGTACCTGTTGCTGTAGCTGTACCTGTACCTGTACCTGTACCTGCACCTGTACCTGTACCTGTACCTGTACCTGTACCTCTACCTGTGCCTGTACCTGTGCTGTGGATGAGTCGCAAATGCAAACGTTCGAAGCCTTGAAGGAGAAGGTGAAAAGACGATATCGCTGATGACGATCGGCTGGAGAACTTTGGAATAGGCCTTCATGACCGACCAACCGACCGACCGACCGACCGACTGACCGACCGACCGACCGACCGACCGACCGATCGACCGACCGACCGACCGACCGACATATCTTGAGAAATCATACTGCATACTGTACAACAGCCATACCGCGTACTGTACAACAGGCATACTGCGTACTGTTCAACCGCCATACTGTACCTGTACCTGTTGCTGTACCTGTAGCTGTAGCTGTAGCTATGCTGACCTGTACCTGTACCTGTACCTGTACCTGTGCTGTTGATTAGTAGCAAATGCAAACGTTCGATGCCTTGAAGGAGAAGGTGAAAAGACGATATGGACAACATCATTGACGACGATCGGCTGGAGAACTTTGGAATAAGCTTTCATGACAATATTAAGATATTAATCGTGAACATGTAAAAAGAAATACATCGACCGATCTTGAGAGATTCATGGATAGATGTACAACAGCCATACTGCGTACTGTACAACAGGCATACTGCGTACTGTACAACAGGCATACTGCGTACTGTTCAACCGCCATACTGTACCTGTACCTGTAGCTGTATCTGTACCTGTACCTGTACCTGTACCTGTTGGTGTACCTGTAGCTGTAGCTGTAGCTGTAGCTGTACCTGTACCTGTACCTGTACCTGTACCTGTACCTGACGTGAAATATATATATTTCTTATTATATTTATAAAGGATATTCAAATAATCTATTACATCATGGTTCAAATCATTAGCATTAAAACTGTCATAAATGTGTACCTTGCCGTTGCCTTCAGATCTTGTGCAAATCCAATGTTTTACTACCTTTTCTCCAAGTTCAGCAGTGTATATTATCTGAATATTCGTCTCATGTTCAGGGATCTCTTGTAAATTACTCAAAAGCTCGAACTTTACCTGTATCTTCAGCAAAATTGTATACTCCACGCTCGTTTAGATTTGTGCTCATAATTTCATGAAATAAATTAATATGTTTATCTTGTAAAATAACAATCGGGTTTTATGACTTCTTTACATTCGGCTGTTACTAAAGTATAGATATAACCATCATTGAGGAAACATTCTGCAGACGCTGCATATTCATAATTATTTTGTTCGATATGCTGGTCCGTGATCATTATACATTCATCAAAAATTGTGAAACTTTCAGGATTCATTTTTTCGATTTGTGATTGTTACATCTGTTTTCTCTTCATTCCCTTATTTTTTACCTGTTTGCTTTGTAGAGAAAAAATCATGACTACAACGTTATTTTTCAACAAGATAACGCGGTGATACACAATGCTAAGAAGACTCCGGAGTGGTTTAGACAAAAGAATTTGCAACTAATGAACTGACCGTCACATTGTCTGATCTAAACCCAATAAAATAAAGCAGTTCTTTTGGATTCAGAATATTGATTTCTGCTTTCTTATATTCCTTAATTATTTTCTAGCCTTCCTTTAATCGTATTATCAAAATACTTGAACATTTTGTTCAAAAATAGTAGAGTTCTTATAGAAATTTCGTCCACTGTATTTGAACATGGATTTCCTGCGATATGGTCCGCTCGTTGTTCTCGATTGTTCCCGACAAAACTAAGCGTTAAGAAATGCTACGATTGACGTGCGAATTGAATTTTAATGTCGAACCAACGTTCCCCGATCGACAACAGCCTACTGCTTGATGATACATGACCGCATCGTGGAGGACAGTCCATTAATGAACATTGTTCGAAAAATTACTTAAACCGCTGTTATGTTGACAAAAAATATATACTTTATCAAATGAAATAATATTATGTGAGTGATCTTATTTTTTAAAATTTAAAAACAATTCTCCTCCTCCTCCTCCTCCTCCTCCTCCTCATACAATTAAACTCGTATTTATTAAAAAGAAAAAATTATAGTAATAATATCACCTCCCTCCACCATAGAGCGAGATATGGTGGTAGGGGTATTCATTATAAATTGCTCGCTACTCGTCATAAAAAAACGTATACAATCACAGTCGCTATACGACGTTACATCGCGTGTATGATCTTATCATCCGACCGGTCAACTTCGCGCATTCCCCCTTTTCTTTGACGGTAAGTACAATAAAAAAGTTTTTAAAAAACGATGTAAAAATCTAGTGAAAAAACATTCTTTTATTTAGATGGATCAAATTACTCACATCATTGACATGGACGGATTCATTGTGAAAAAAAGATTTATATGCAAAGAATTAGCCATGATCGATGTTTGTCGCGACGGCTCGTTCGAACTCTCTGAATTTCGCTTGGGAAGGAACTTTCGTTGTTTATCCGACGCTGACAAAAAGTCTGCATGGTATGTCAGCAATTTCGTGCATGGGATTCCATTTAAAGATTTCGGCTATGAAAACTATCAACAACACGATATATTTGAAGTTATACGAAATTTTGTGTGTGATTACGCGAATCCTGTCGTAGCATACAAAGGTGGATGTTTCGAGAGAGACATCCTTCGGCAAATGCAAATAAACTCGATAAATTTAGAAGATTTCAACTGTCCGAAATACGATGTACTAGTTCACGATCCTATGTATAAAATTGCCGACGGCGAACCATGTCGACTTCACTGTTGGCAACCGGTAAAAAACGTCAAAACGAAACCGTATCATTGCTGTCTGCGCGAAGTACAAACATTTCGAGCATGGGTTAACAATCATAAAAACACGTAAAGTATCAGTTATAAAAACCCGTCTACATCTTTGAATTTTTCCCGCGAGTCAAAACCGTAAAACACGACACCTCCTTTTACGTTTTTGATTTTTTTCACACAGAGTATCACAATGATTACGAAATCCGAGGGAGCCGTCGCAACAACCGATCACGCAACACCACCACCCGATTATCGTCTCGAACGCGACAGACTACAAAGTTTTCACGATTGGCGTTACTCACACATCGTCCAATCGGAGAAACTCGCCGCTGCAGGATTTTTCCATCTGGGTGATGAGGATTTCGTTGAATGTTTCGAATGCGGCATACAGCTGACTCGATGGGAAGAGGATGATGATCCTATGACGGAGCATCGCGCCTGGTCAAGATCCTGCGGATACGTTTGCGGGGTGAACTGCGGCAACGTACCGATCGGAGTCGATCCGGATACAATCCCGCCAAACCCTCGTGGTATGGATGTCTGTGGAATCGCGAAAGAATCGTCGCTCGAACGTGATAAAATAAATTTAAAAAAATGAAAAAACTAATGTAATGAATATAAGATTTTTTATTAAAAAATAATTGTATTGATTATATATGTTTCTTCATTGAGTCTGCAAAAAGAAAAAACGTTATTAAGTATTAATTTTAAGTAATTAATAAATATATAAAATTATTAATTTTATTTTACTCACAGTATCTAAATATATACTTTTATTAAATAAAAAAAGGTATAAAATTTTTTTATTTATATCGTCTGTATCCAATAATAGCTGTTTCCTGTCGAAGTCTGAAATCACTTACTTCGTCATTTTCCTCATTATTGTCAGCATCACCTTCCTCTTGTTCCTTTTTTCATGATCTTTTTTGATAATTCGTTGCAAACTCAGCGATGCACATATCATGTAAATCAATATCTCTTCTACTATAATTATCAAATATATCATCCATATAAATTTCGGTGGAGTCTTCATTTAATTTTTTAAAGCATTCTCAGATTTTAACATTAATACACGTTCTGATAACGGATTGGTATTCATGTATACTGCCTTTCTACTTTGCTTTGTAAAGGTAATGATAAAACACGATTGGCTGCTTCTTGTGCAGACATTAAATTACTATTTAAAAAGCATTGGTAATATTTCGAAATTTTTTCTCTAACGTTCTTATTGTTTATTATCACAATCAATAGCAGCTTCCCTTAATAATTTTGATAAACCTCCTTCAATTTTACTAATGTAATTGGTTACATAACTCACCGCCGAATATTTGTCAAGTACAAACTGTAATTCCATATTCGATTCGAATAATTGTAAAATATCTGCATTATAACCATTAATATTTACTTCAAGGCTGGGATCGTTTTTAAAAATATCCGTTTTTTTTTTTTTTAAACTACTTCATCATAGCTCATAACTATTTTTTCTTATAAAATTCATTTATTAATTCATCAATAAGTTTATAGGATTTAGGCGTCATTTCAGTTTTTTTTATTTAATGGTTCAAGAATCATCGTTCTTCTCATTACTGGATAAGGCATATAAAATCGACGTAGCTAATTTTTTTGTCCTTGTAACAACTATGATTATGTTTTGTACATTTGAAATTTAATATATGCAATATTATCGTCATATCTATATGTGATAAATCAGGCAATTAAATCAATCAATTCTTTGTTACCAATATGATCGTGTCTATCTTTAACACTATTTTACATAGGTGCTCATTTCAACCACAGAAACATATGTTCATGTGGACTTCCACGTTGCTGAATTTCCACTCGTTCATAACTATTCACAACCTCATATTCTCCGAAATTACTTTGTTTTTGTCTTAATAACCACATAAGCTTATGTGCCTCTATGATCGAAATATCGAGCGCATGTAACGGGATCATTTCTAATTAGATCAGTTTCGGTATTGTAATCCAAATTGAATGCGTCTTGTACAGATAATGTTTTACCACCATCACGATATTTCATAAATGTTTGTAATAACTCAGGCCAGTAACTTTCTGCAGCCGACACTGTCGTAAAGAAAGTGGGTTTACTCAATTGACGGATCATTGCTAGTAACTCTTTCTTTTTTTGTTCCCAATATGCTTGGCGATGAACGAATATTTTTAAGTAACTTGAATCCGTCAGCAAATTCAATCAAATTATTCATAAAATCTTGATTCAAAACATCTTGAGCATGTAAATTCTTATTCGTATTAATTTCTAAAAAAGAGGGGAACGAAATCTCCGCTCGCGATACTAGAAAAGATGTTCGGACATGATCTTACATCGAAAAAGAAACTCTATACTGCTCTGAAACGGGCTCGCGCTATTTCGCGGTAGTCGCGTCGAAAAGATAAGGAGAAACTCTATACCGTTCTGTTAATTAAAAACTCTCTCTCTTACATCGTGAATGGTCTCTCTCTCTCTCTCTCTCTCTCTCTCTCTCTCTCTCCCTTACATCGTGAACGGTCTCTCTCTCTCTCTCTCTCTCTCTCTCTCCCTTACATCGTGAATGGTCTCTCTCTCTCTCTCTCTCTCTCTCTCTCTCTCTCTCTCTCTCTCTCTCTCTCACTCTTACATCGTTCAGGACAATCGTCTTAAACGAAAGTGCACGTGTTTTCATGGGAAACAGTCTTTGAAAAAATCAAGGTCAACCCCTCCCCCATAGGTAAGAAGCACGTTCGAACACGTTCGAACACGTTCGGACGCGATTCTACGACTCTTCGATTCTATGACTACCTCTATGAAGAAGAGGAAAGAAATGATAATGAAAAGACTGAGTGAAAACAGAGGCGGTGGTCAGATATCGCGAAAGGTTATCCAAAAAAGCTGACGCTGCAGTTTTGCACGTGCGAAATTCCTGTTGCTATGAGGTATCATATTACAAAACCCCCACCCCGCCCCCCTTCCCCCTCCCCTATGAACACATACTGCGGTGATGGTCAAAACGCTGATACTCAAAAAGCTGACGTTCAAGGTTATTCAAAAAGCTGACGCTGCAGTTTTGCATGTGCGACGGGGTATCATATTACATACCGCGAAACCCCCTCCACCTCCCCCTACCCTACGAACATGAGAAACTGTCCTTGAAAATATGTATCATATTACAGATGACTCATCACGCATGACTCATCACACGTTCAACTTTACTCAAAAAGCTGACGTTCAAGGTTATTCAAAAAAGCTGACGCTGCAGTTTTGCACGTGCGACGGGGTATCATATTACATACTGCGAAACCCCCTCCACCTCCCCCTCCCCTACGAACACGAGAAACTGTCCTTGAAAAGAAGTATCATATTACAGATGACTCATCACTCATGACTCATCACACGTTCAACTTTACTCAAAAAGCTGACGCTGCAGTTTTGCACTTGCGAGATACCCCCTCCCCCTCCCCCTCACCCGCAAATATGGTCGGGCAATAAGGTAATCCCCCCACCCCCTTCCCCCGCAAAATTTGGTTTTGTTATAAGCTAAGTTAGTATGGAACAGAACCGACTTTTTCAGCTGCGTCGGTAAGGTAGGAATCTACCTACAATGATAACTACTATTTAGAACCGGTGTATACTACCTACTACTCTGTCTCTTGCATTTAAAACGGAGGTGGGATGTGCAAATGCATCGTTGACATGAGTTTGTCATCAAATTTTAACCTCATGCATACGTCTGCAGTACCACGCTGCCTCCGAGAATGTTTATCGTGAACGATAAACCAAATCATGCTGGGTGCAGAGGTGTCATATTTGTGACGCATGCGTTCATAATATGACCATGCTATAACGTGAGAAACTATCCTTGAAGAAGTACCCCCTCCCACATGTATGCTATTTTACCCAAAAAAGCTGACGTTTAAGGTTATCTAAAAAACGCTGACGTTCAAGGTTACCCAAAAGCTGACGCTGCAGATTTGCAGAGATACCCCCCTCCCCCTTCACCCCTTCCCCCTCAAAAATATGCTCGCGCTATAAGGTAATCCCCCTTTCCCCGCAAAATTTGGTTGTGTTATAAGCTAAGTTAGTATGGAACAGAACCGACTTTTTCAGCTGCGTCGGTAAGGTAGGAATCTACCTACAATGATAACTGTGAGTTAGAACCCGTGTATACTACCTACTCTCGTCGGTTGGACGAAGCGACGGAGCTCGAGCGAAATTTTTCCAAGTCCCCGCGTCAAGAGTAAACTTTTTTCCTGGCTGTTTCGCACGATTCTAAATGTTAGATCCCTGTATAATACCGCGTTTAATGCAGTTTTACGAAGTTTCAGCGCTCTCGGATGAGTATTTTTTGAGAAAAATCGAAATAACCGTCTAGCGGGTCATCTAGTCGAACGATCGAGCGACTCGCGAAGTGCGTTCTGGCGCGTCGGTTGGACGAAGCGACGGAGCTCGAGCGAAATTTTTCCAAGTCCCCGCGTCAAGAGTAAACTTTTTTCCTGGCTGTTTCGCACGATTCTAAATGTTAGATCCCTGTATAATACCGCGTTTAATGCAGTTTTACGAAGTTTCAGCGCTCTCGGATGAGTATTTTTCGAGAAAAATCGAAATAACCGTCGAGCGGGTCATCTAGTCCGACGATCGAGCGACTCGCGAAGTGCGTTCTGGCGCGTCGGTTGGACGAGGCGACGGAGCTCGAGCGAAATTTTTCCAAGTCCCCGCGTCAAGAGTAAACTTTTTTCCTGGCTGTTTCCGACGATTCTAAATGTTAGATCCCTGTATAATACCGCGTTTAATGCAGTTTTACGAAGTTTCAGCGCTCTGGGATGAGTATTTTTCGAGAAAAATCGAAATAACCGTCGAGCGGGTCATCTAGTCGGACGATCGAGCGACTCCCGAAGTGCGTTCTGGCGCGTCGGTTGGACGAGGCGACGGAGCTCGAACGAAATTTTTCCAAGTCCCCGCGTCAAGAGTAAACTTTTTTCCTGGCTGTTTCGCACGATTCTAAATGTTAGATCCCTGTATAATACGGCGTTTAATGCAGTTTTACGAAGTTTCAGCGCTCTCGGATGAGTATTTTTCGAGAAAAATCGAAATAACCGTCGAGCGGGTCATCTAGTCGGACGATCGAGCGACTCGCGAAGTGCGTTCTGGCGCGTCGGTTGGACGAGGCGACGGAGCTCGAGCGAAATTTTTCCAAGTCCCCGCGTCAAGAGTAAACTTTTTACCTGGCTGTTTCGCACGATTCTAAATGTTAGATCCCTGTATAATACCGCGTTTAATGCAGTTTTTCGAAGTTTCAACGCTCTCGGATGAGTATTTTTTGAGAAAAATCGAAATAACCGTCTAGCGGGTCATCTAGTCGAACGATCGAGCGACTCGCGAAGGGCGTTCTGGCGCGTCGGTTGGACGAAGCGACGGAGCTCGAGCGAAATTTTTCCAAGTCCCCGCGTCAAGAGTAAACTTTTTTCCTGGCTGTTTCGCACGATTCTAAATGTTAGATCCCTGTATAATACCGCGTTTAATGCAGTTTTACGAAGTTTCAGCGCTCTCGGATGAGTATTTTTCGAGAAAAATCGAAATAACCGTCGAGCGGGTCATCTAGTCGGACGATCGAGCGACTCCCGAAGTGCGTTCTGGCGCGTCGGTTGGACGAGGCGACGGAGCTCGAACGAAATTTTTCCAAGTCCCCGCGTCAAGAGTAAACTTTTTTCCTGGCTGTTTCGCACGATTCTAAATGTTAGATCCCTGTATAATACCGCGTTTAATGCAGTTTTACGAAGTTTCAGCGCTCTCGGATGAGTATTTTTCGAGAAAAACGAAATAACCGTCGAGCGGGTCATCTAGTCGGACGACCGAGCGTCTCGCGAAGGGCGTTCTGGCGCGTCGGTTGGACGAAGCGACGGAGCTCGAGCGAAATTTTTCCAAGTCCCCGCGTCAAGAGTAAACTTTTTTCCTGGCTGTTTCGCACGATTCTAAATGTTAGATCCCTGTATAATACCGCGTTTAATGCAGTTTTTCGAAGTTTCAACGCTCTCGGATGAGTATTTTTTGAGAAAAATCGAAATAAACGTCTAGCGGGTCATCTAGTCGAACGATCGAGCGACTCGCGAAGGGCGTTCTGGCGCGTCGGTTGGACGAAGCGACGGAGCTCGAGCGAAATTTTTCCAAGTCCCCGCGTCAAGAGTAAACTTTTTTCCTGGCTGTTTCGCACGATTCTAAATGTTAGATCCCTGTATAATACCGCGTTTAATGCAGTTTTTCGAAGTTTCAACGCTCTCGGATGAGTATTTTTTGAGAAAAATCGAAATAACCGTCGAGCGGGTCATCTAGTCGAACGATCGAGCGACTCGCGAAGGGCGTTCTGGCGCGTCGGTTGGACGAAGCGACGGAGCTCGAGCGAAATTTTTCCAAGTCCCCGCGTCAAGAGTAAACTTTTTTCCTGGCTGTTTCGCACGATTCTAAATGTTAGATCCCTGTATAATACCGCGTTTAATGCAGTTTTTCGAAGTTTCAACGCTCTCGGATGAGTATTTTTTGAGAAAAATCGAAATAACCGTCTAGCGGGTCATCTAGTCGAACGATCGAGCGACTCGCGAAGGGCGTTCTGGCGCGTCGGTTGGACGAAGCGACGGAGCTCGAGCGAAATTTTTCCAAGTCCCCGCGTCAAGAGTAAACTTTTTTCCTGGCTGTTTCGCACGATTCTAAATGTTAGATCCCTGTATAATACCGCGTTTAATGCAGTTTTACGAAGTTTCAGCGCTCTCGGATGAGTATTTTTTGAGAAAAATCGAAATAACCGTCTAGCGGGTCATCTAGTCGAACGATCGAGCGACTCGCGAAGTGCGTTCTGGCGCGTCGGTTGGACGAAGCGACGGAGCTCGAGCGAAATTTTTCCAAGTCCCCGCGTCAAGAGTAAACTTTTTTCCTGGCTGTTTCGCACGATTCTAAATGTTAGATCCCTGTATAATACCGCGTTTAATGCAGTTTTACGAAGTTTCAGCGCTCTCGGATGAGTATTTTTCGAGAAAAATCGAAATAACCGTCGAGCGGGTCATCTAGTCCGACGATCGAGCGACTCGCGAAGTGCGTTCTGGCGCGTCGGTTGGACGAGGCGACGGAGCTCGAGCGAAATTTTTCCAAGTCCCCGCGTCAAGAGTAAACTTTTTTCCTGGCTGTTTCCGACGATTCTAAATGTTAGATCCCTGTATAATACCGCGTTTAATGCAGTTTTACGAAGTTTCAGCGCTCTGGGATGAGTATTTTTCGAGAAAAATCGAAATAACCGTCGAGCGGGTCATCTAGTCGGACGATCGAGCGACTCCCGAAGTGCGTTCTGGCGCGTCGGTTGGACGAGGCGACGGAGCTCGAACGAAATTTTTCCAAGTCCCCGCGTCAAGAGTAAACTTCTTTCCTGGCTGTTTCGCACGATTCTAAATGTTAGATCCCTGTATAATACGGCGTTTAATGCAGTTTTACGAAGTTTCAGCGCTCTCGGATGAGTATTTTTCGAGAAAAATCGAAATAACCGTCGAGCGGGTCATCTAGTCGGACGATCGAGCGACTCGCGAAGTGCGTTCTGGCGCGTCGGTTGGACGAGGCGACGGAGCTCGAGCGAAATTTTTCCAAGTCCCCGCGTCAAGAGTAAACTTTTTACCTGGCTGTTTCGCACGATTCTAAATGTTAGATCCCTGTATAATACCGCGTTTAATGCAGTTTTTCGAAGTTTCAACGCTCTCGGATGAGTATTTTTCGAGAAAAATCGAAATAACCGTCGAGCGGGTCATCTAGTCGGACGATCGAGCGACTCGCGAAGTGCGTTCCGGCGCGTCGGTTGGACGAAGCGACGGAGCTCGAGCGAAATTTTTCCAAGTCCCCGCGTCAAGAGTAAACTTTTTTCCTGGCTGTTTCGCACGATTCTAAATGTTAGATCCCTGTATAATACCGCGTTTAATGCAGTTTTTCGAAGTTTCAACGCTCTCGGATGAGTATTTTTTGAGAAAAATCGAAATAACCGTCTAGCGGGTCATCTAGTCGAACGATCGAGCGACTCGCGAAGGGCGTTCTGGCGCGTCGGTTGGACGAAGCGACGGAGCTCGAGCGAAATTTTTCCAAGTCCCCGCGTCAAGAGTAAACTTTTTTCCTGGCTGTTTCGCACGATTCTAAATGTTAGATCCCTGTATAATACCGCGTTTAATGCAGTTTTACGAAGTTTCAGCGCTCTCGGATGAGTATTTTTCGAGAAAAATCGAAATAACCGTCGAGCGGGTCATCTAGTCGGACGATCGAGCGACTCCCGAAGTGCGTTCTGGCGCGTCGGTTGGACGAGGCGACGGAGCTCGAACGAAATTTTTCCAAGTCCCCGCGTCAAGAGTAAACTTTTTTCCTGGCTGTTTCGCACGATTCTAAATGTTAGATCCCTGTATAATACCGCGTTCAATGCAGTTTTACGAAGTTTCAGCGCTCTCGGATGAGTATTTTTCGAGAAAAACGAAATAACCGTCGAGCGGGTCATCTAGTCGGACGACCGAGCGTCTCGCGAAGGGCGTTCTGGCGCGTCGGTTGGACGAAGCGACGGAGCTCGAGCGAAATTTTTCCAAGTCCCCGCGTCAAGAGTAAACTTTTTTCCTGGCTGTTTCGCACGATTCTAAATGTTAGATCCCTGTATAATACCGCGTTTAATGCAGTTTTTCGAAGTTTCAACGCTCTCGGATGAGTATTTTTTGAGAAAAATCGAAATAAACGTCTAGCGGGTCATCTAGTCGAACGATCGAGCGACTCGCGAAGGGCGTTCTGGCGCGTCGGTTGGACGAAGCGACGGAGCTCGAGCGAAATTTTTCCAAGTCCCCGCGTCAAGAGTAAACTTTTTTCCTGGCTGTTTCGCACGATTCTAAATGTTAGATCCCTGTATAATACCGCGTTTAATGCAGTTTTACGAAGTTTCAGCGCTCTCGGATGAGTATTTTTTGAGAAAAATCGAAATAACCGTCTAGCGGGTCATCTAGTCGAACGATCGAGCGACTCGCGAAGTGCGTTCTGGCGCGTCGGTTGGACGAAGCGACGGAGCTCGAGCGAAATTTTTCCAAGTCCCCGCGTCAAGAGTAAACTTTTTTCCTGGCTGTTTCGCACGATTCTAAATGTTAGATCCCTGTATAATACCGCGTTTAATGCAGTTTTACGAAGTTTCAGCGCTCTGGGATGAGTATTTTTCGAGAAAAATCGAAATAACCGTCGAGCGGGTCATCTAGTCGGACGATCGAGCGACTCCCGAAGTGCGTTCTGGCGCGTCGGTTGGACGAGGCGACGGAGCTCGAACGAAATTTTTCCAAGTCCCCGCGTCAAGAGTAAACTTTTTTCCTGGCTGTTTCGCACGATTCTAAATGTTAGATCCCTGTATAATACCGCGTTTAATGCAGTTTTACGAAGTTTCAGCGCTCTCGGATGAGTATTTTTCGAGAAAAATCGAAATAACCGTCGAGCGGGTCATCTAGTCGGACGATCGAGCGACTCCCGAAGTGCGTTCTGGCGCGTCGGTTGGACGAGGCGACGGAGCTCGAACGAAATTTTTCCAAGTCCCCGCGTCAAGAGTAAACTTTTTTCCTGGCTGTTTCGCACGATTCTAAATGTTAGATCCCTGTATAATACCGCGTTTAATGCAGTTTTACGAAGTTTCAGCGCTCTCGGATAAGTATTTTTCGAGAAAAATCGAAATAACCGTCGAGCGGGTCATCTAGTCGGACGATCGAGCGACTCGCGAAGTGCGTTCTGGCGCGTCGGTTGGACGAGGCGACGGAGCTCGAGCGAAATTTTTCCAAGTCCCCGCGTCAAGAGTAAACTTTTTACCTGGCTGTTTCGCACGATTCTAAATGTTAGATCCCTGTATAAGACAGCGTTTAATGCAGTTTTACGAAGTTTCAGCGCTCTCGGATGAGTATTTTTCGAGAAAAATCGAAATAACCGTCGAGCGGGTCATCTAGTCGGACGATCGAGCGACTCGCGAAGTGCGTTCTGGCGCGTCGGTTGGACGAGGCGACGGAGCTCGAGCGAAATTTTTCCAAGTCCCCGCGTCAAGAGTAAACTTTTTACCTGGCTGTTTCGCACGATTCTAAATGTTAGATCCCTGTATAATACCGCGTTTAATGCAGTTTTACGAAGTTTCAACGCTCTCGGATGAGTATTTTTCGAGAAAAATCGAAATAACCGTCGAGCGGGTCATCTAGTCGGACGACCGAGCGTCTCGCGAAGGGCGTTCTGGCGCGTCGGTTGGACGAAGCGACGGAGCTCGAGCGAAATTTTTCCAAGTCCCCGCGTCAAGAGTAAACATTTTCCCTGGCTGTTTCGGACGATTCTAAATGTTAGATCCCTGTATAATACCGCGTTTAATGCAGTTTTACGAAGTTTCAGCGCTCACGGATGAGTATTTTTCGAGAAATATCGAAATAACCGTCGAGCGGGTCATCTAGTCGGACGATCGAGCGACTCGCGAAGTGCGTTCTGGCGCGTCGGTTGGACGAGGCGACGGAGCTCGAGCGAAATTTTTCCAAGTCCCCGCGTCAAGAGTAAACTTTTTTCCTGGCTGTTTCGCACGATTCTAAATGTTAGATCCCTGTATAATACCGCGTTTAATGCAGTTTTTCGAAGTTTCAGCGCTCTGGGATGAGTATTTTTCGAGAAAAATCGAAATAACCGTCTAGCGGGTCATCTAGTCGAACGATCGAGCGACTCGCGAAGTGCGTTCTGGCGCGTCGGTTGGACGAAGCGACGGAGCTCGAGCGAAATTTTTCCAAGTCCCCGCGTCAAGAGTAAACTCTTTTCCTGGCTGTTTCGCACGATTCTAAATGTTAGATCCCTGTATAATACCGCGTTTAATGCAGTTTTACGAAGTTTCAGCGCTCTCGGATGAGTATTTTTCGAGAAAAACGAAATAACCGTCGAGCGGGTCATCTAGTCGGACGATCGAGCGACTCCCGAAGTGCGTTCTGGCGCGTCGGTTGGACGAGGCGACGGAGCTCGAACGAAATTTTTCCAAGTCCCCGCGTCAAGAGTAAACTTTTTTCCTGGCTGTTTCGCACGATTCTAAATGTTAGATCCCTGTATAATACCGCGTTTAATGCAGTTTTACGAAGTTTCAGCGCTCTCGGATGAGTATTTTTCGAGAAAAATCGAAATAACCGTCGAGCGGGTCATCTAGTCGGACGATCGAGCGACTCGCGAAGTGCGTTCTGGCGCGTCGGTTGGACGAGGCGACGGAGCTCGAGCGAAATTTTTCCAAGTCCCCGCGTCAAGAGTAAACTTTTTTCCTGGCTGTTTCGCACGATTCTAAATGTTAGATCCCTGTATAATACCGCGTTTAATGCAGTTTTACGAAGTTTCAGCGCTCTCGGATGAGTATTTTTCGAGAAAAATCGAAATAACCGTCGAGCGGGTCATCTAGTCGGACGATCGAGCGACTCGCGAAGTGCGTTCTGGCGCGTCGGTTGGACGAGGCGACGGAGCTCGAGCGAAATTTTTCCAAGTCCCCGCGTCAAGAGTAAACTTTTTACCTGGCTGTTTCGCACGATTCTAAATGTTAGATCCCTGTATAATACCGCGTTTAATGCAGTTTTACGAAGTTTCAACGCTCTCGGATGAGTATTTTTCGAGAAAAATCGAAATAACCGTCGAGCGGGTCATCTAGTCGGACGACCGAGCGTCTCGCGAAGGGCGTTCTGGCGCGTCGGTTGGACGACGCGACGGAGCTCGAGCGAAATTTTTCCAAGTCCCCGCGTCAAGAGTAAACTTTTTTCCTGGCTGTTTCGGACGATTCTAAATGTTAGATCCCTGTATAATACCGCGTTTAATGCAGTTTTACGAAGTTTCAGCGCTCACGGATGAGTATTTTTCGAGAAAAATCGAAATAACCGTCGAGCGGGTCATCTAGTCGGACGATCGAGCGACTCGCGAAGTGCGTTCTGGCGCGTCGGTTGGACGAGGCGACGGAGCTCGAGCGAAATTTTTCCAAGTCCCCGCGTCAAGAGTAAACTTTTTTCCTGGCTGTTTCGCACGATTCTAAATGTTAGATCCCTGTATAATACCGCGTTTAATGCAGTTTTTCGAAGTTTCAGCGCTCTGGGATGAGTATTTTTCGAGAAAAATCGAAATAACCGTCTAGCGGGTCATCTAGTCGAACGATCGTGCGACTCGCGAAGTGCGTTCTGGCGCGTCGGTTGGACGAGGCGACGGAGCTCGAACGAAATTTTTCCAAGTCCCCGCGTCAAGAGTAAACTTTTTTCCTGGCTGTTTCGCACGATTCTAAATGTTAGATCCCTGTATAATACCGCGTTTAATGCAGTTTTACGAAGTTTCAGCGCTCTCGGATGAGTATTTTTCGAGAAAAACGAAATAACCGTCGAGCGGGTCATCTAGTCGGACGACCGAGCGTCTCGCGAAAGGCGTTCTGGCGCGTCGGTTGGACGAAGCGACGGAGCTCGAGCGAAATTTTTCCAAGTCCCCGCGTCAAGAGTAAACTTTTTTCCTGGCTGTTTCGCACGATTCTAAATGTTAGATCCCTGTATAATACCGCGTTTAATGCAGTTTTTCGAAGTTTCAACGCTCTCGGATGAGTATTTTTTGAGAAAAATCGAAATAACCGTCTAGCGGGTCATCTAGTCGAACGATCGAGCGACTCGCGAAGTGCGTTCTGGCGCGTCGGTTGGACGAAGCGACGGAGCTCGAGCGAAATTTTTCCAAGTCCCCGCGTCAAGAGTAAACTTTTTTCCTGGCTGTTTCGCACGATTCTAAATGTTAGATCCCTGTATAATACCGCGTTTAATGCAGTTTTACGAAGTTTCAGCGCTCTCGGATGAGTATTTTTCGAGAAAAATCGAAATAACCGTCGAGCGGGTCATCTAGTCCGACGATCGAGCGACTCGCGAAGTGCGTTCTGGCGCGTCGGTTGGACGAGGCGACGGAGCTCGAGCGAAATTTTTCCAAGTCCCCGCGTCAAGAGTAAACTTTTTTCCTGGCTGTTTCCGACGATTCTAAATGTTAGATCCCTGTATAATACCGCGTTTAATGCAGTTTTACGAAGTTTCAGCGCTCTGGGATGAGTATTTTTCGAGAAAAATCGAAATAACCGTCGAGCGGGTCATCTAGTCGGACGATCGAGCGACTCGCGAAGTGCGTTCTGGCGCGTCGGTTGGACGAGGCGACGGAGCTCGAACGAAATTTTTCCAAGTCCCCGCGTCAAGAGTAAACTTTTTTCCTGGCTGTTTCGCACGATTCTAAATGTTAGATCCCTGTATAATACCGCGTTTAATGCAGTTTTACGAAGTTTCAGCGCTCTCGGATGAGTATTTTTCGAGAAAAATCGAAATAACCGTCGAGCGGGTCATCTAGTCGGACGATCGAGCGACTCGCGAAGTGCGTTCTGGCGCGTCGGTTGGACGAGGCGACGGAGCTCGAGCGAAATTTTTCCAAGTCCCCGCGTCAAGAGTAAACTTTTTACCTGGCTGTTTCGCACGATTCTAAATGTTAGATCCCTGTATAATACCGCGTTTAATGCAGTTTTACGAAGTTTCAGCGCTCTCGGATGAGTATTTTTCGAGAAAAATCGAAATAACCGTCGAGCGGGTCATCTAGTCGGACGATCGAGCGACTCGCGAAGTGCGTTCTGGCGCGTCCGTTGGACGAGGCGACGGAGCTCGAGCGAAATTTTTCCAAGTCCCCGCGTCAAGAGTAAACTTTTTACCTGGCTGTTTCGCACGATTCTAAATGTTAGATCCCTGTATAATACCGCGTTTAATGCAGTTTTACGAAGTTTCAGCGCTCACGGATGAGTATTTTTCGAGAAAAATCGAAATAACCGTCGAGCGGGTCATCTAGTCGGACGATCGAGCGACTCGCGAAGTGCGTTCTGGCGCGTCGGTTGGACGAGGCGACGGAGCTCGAGCGAAATTTTTCCAAGTCCCCGCGTCAAGAGTAAACTTTTTTCCTGGCTGTTTCGCACGATTCTAAATGTTAGATCCCTGTATAATACCGCGTTTAATGCAGTTTTACGAAGTTTCAGCGCTCTCGGATGAGTATTTTTCGAGAAAAATCGAAATAACCGTCGAGCGGGTCATCTAGTCGGACGATCGAGCGACTCGCGAAGTGCGTTCTGGCGCGTCCGTTGGACGAGGCGACGGAGCTCGAGCGAAATTTTTCCAAGTCCCCGCGTCAAGAGTAAACTTTTTACCTGGCTGTTTCGCACGATTCTAAATGTTAGATCCCTGTATAATACCGCGTTTAATGCAGTTTTACGAAGTTTCAGCGCTCACGGATGAGTATTTTTCGAGAAAAATCGAAATAACCGTCGAGCGGGTCATCTAGTCGGACGATCGAGCGACTCGCGAAGTGCGTTCTGGCGCGTCGGTTGGACGAGGCGACGGAGCTCGAGCGAAATTTTTCCAAGTCCCCGCGTCAAGAGTAAACTTTTTTCCTGGCTGTTTCGCACGATTCTAAATGTTAGATCCCTGTATAATACCGCGTTTAATGCAGTTTTACGAAGTTTCAGCGCTCTCGGATGAGTATTTTTTGAGAAAAATCGAAATAACCGTCTAGCGGGTCATCTAGTCGAACGATCGAGCGACTCGCGAAGGGCGTTCTGGCGCGTCGGTTGGACGAAGCGACGGAGCTCGAGCGAAATTTTTCCAAGTCCCCGCGTCAAGAGTAAACTTTTTTCCTGGCTGTTTCGCACGATTCTAAATGTTAGATCCCTGTATAATACCGCGTTTAATGCAGTTTTTCGAAGTTTCAACGCTCTCGGATGAGTATTTTTTGAGAAAAATCGAAATAACCGTCTAGCGGGTCATCTAGTCGAACGATCGAGCGACTCGCGAAGGGCGTTCTGGCGCGTCGGTTGGACGAAGCGACGGAGCTCGAGTGAAATTTTTCCAAGTCCCCGCGTCAAGAGTAAACTTTTTTCCTGGCTGTATCGCACGATTCTAAATGTTAGATCCCTGTATAATACCGCGTTTAAAACAGTTTTACGAAGTTTCAGCGCTCTCGGATGAGTATTTTTCGAGAAAAATCGAAATAACCGTCGAGCGGGTCATCTAGTCGGACGATCGAGCGACTCCCGAAGTGCGTTCTGGCGCGTCGGTTGGACGAGGCGACGGAGCTCGAACGAAATTTTTCCAAGTCCCCGCGTCAAGAGTAAACTTTTTTCCTGGCTGTTTCGCACGATTCTAAATGTTAGATCCCTGTATAATACCGCGTTTAATGCAGTTTTACGAAGTTTCAGCGCTCACGGATGAGTATTTTTCGAGAAAAATCGAAATAACCGTCGAGCGGGTCATCTAGTCGGACGATCGAGCGACTCGCGAAGTGCGTTCTGGCGCGTCGGGTGGACGAGGCGACGGAGCTCGAGCGAAATTTTTCCAAGTCCCCGCGTCAAGAGTAAACTTTTTTCCTGGCTGTTTCGCACGATTCTAAATGTTAGATCCCTGTATAATACCGCGTTTAATGCAGTTTTTCGAAGTTTCAACGCTCTCGGATGAGTATTTTTCGAGAAAAATCGAAATAACCGTCGAGCGGGTCATCTAGTCCGACGATCGAGCGACTCGCGAAGTGCGTTCTGGCGCGTCGGTTGGACGAGGCGACGGAGCTCGAGCGAAATTTTTCCAAGTCCCCGCGTCAAGAGTAAACTTTTTACCTGGCTGTTTCGCACGATTCTAAATGTTAGATCCCTGTATAATACCGCGTTTAATGCAGTTTTTCGAAGTTTCAACGCTCTCGGATGAGTATTTTTTGAGAAAAATCGAAATAACCGTCTAGCGGGTCATCTAGTCGAACGATCGAGCGACTCGCGAAGTGCGTTCTGGCGCGTCGGTTGGTCGAAGCGACGGAGCTCGAGCGAAATTTTTCCAAGTCCCCGCGTCAAGAGTAAACTTTTTTCCTGGCTGTTTCGCACGATTCTAAATGTTAGATCCCTGTATAATACCGCGTTTAATGCAGTTTTACGAAGTTTCAGCGCTCTCGGATGAGTATTTTTCGAGAAAAATCGAAATAACCGTCGAGCGGGTCATCTAGTCGGACGATCGAGCGACTCGCGAAGTGCGTTCTGGCGCGTCGGTTGGACGAGGCGACGGAGCTCGAGCGAAATTTTTCCAAGTCCCCGCGTCAAGAGTAAACTTTTTTCCTGGCTGTTTCGCACGATTCTAAATGTTAGATCCCTGTATAATACCGCGTTTAATGCAGTTTTACGAAGTTTCAGCGCTCTCGGATGAGTATTTTTTGAGAAAAATCGAAATAACCGTCTAGCGGGTCATCTAGTCGAACGATCGAGCGACTCGCGAAGTGCGTTCTGGCGCGTCGGTTGGACGAAGCGACGGAGCTCGAGCGAAATTTTTCCAAGTCCCCGCGTCAAGAGTAAACTTTTTTCCTGGCTGTTTCGCACGATTCTAAATGTTAGATCCCTGTATAATACCGCGTTTAATGCAGTTTTTCGAAGTTTCAACGCTCTCGGATGAGTATTTTTTGAGAAAAATCGAAATAACCGTCTAGCGGGTCATCTAGTCGAACGATCGAGCGACTCGCGAAGGGCGTTCTGGCGCGTCGGTTGGACGAAGCGACGGAGCTCGAGTGAAATTTTTCCAAGTCCCCGCGTCAAGAGTAAACTTTTTTCCTGGCTGTATCGCACGATTCTAAATGTTAGATCCCTGTATAATACCGCGTTTAATGCAGTTTTACGAAGTTTCAGCGCTCACGGATGAGTATTTTTCGAGAAAAATCGAAATAACCGTCGAGCGGGTCATCTAGTCGGACGATCGAGCGACTCGCGAAGTGCGTTCTGGCGCGTCGGGTGGACGAGGCGACGGAGCTCGAGCGAAATTTTTCCAAGTCCCCGCGTCAAGAGTAAACTTTTTTCCTGGCTGTTTCGCACGATTCTAAATGTTAGATCCCTGTATAATACCGCGTTTAATGCAGTTTTTCGAAGTTTCAACGCTCTCGGATGAGTATTTTTCGAGAAAAATCGAAATAACCGTCGAGCGGGTCATCTAGTCCGACGATCGAGCGACTCGCGAAGTGCGTTCTGGCGCGTCGGTTGGACGAGGCGACGGAGCTCGAGCGAAATTTTTCCAAGTCCCCGCGTCAAGAGTAAACTTTTTACCTGGCTGTTTCGCACGATTCTAAATGTTAGATCCCTGTATAATACCGCGTTTAATGCAGTTTTTCGAAGTTTCAACGCTCTCGGATGAGTATTTTTTGAGAAAAATCGAAATAACCGTCTAGCGGGTCATCTAGTCGAACGATCGAGCGACTCGCGAAGTGCGTTCTGGCGCGTCGGTTGGACGAGGCGACGGAGCTCGAGCGAAATTTTTCCAAGTCCCCGCGTCAAGAGTAAACTTTTTTCCTGGCTGTTTCGCACGATTCTAAATGTTAGATCCCTGTATAATACCGCGTTTAATGCAGTTTTACGAAGTTTCAGCGCTCTCGGATGAGTATTTTTCGAGAAAAATCGAAATAACCGTCGAGCGGGTCATCTAGTCCGACGATCGAGCGACTCGCGAAGTGCGTTCTGGCGCGTCGGTTGGACGAGGCGACGGAGCTCGAGCGAAATTTTTCCAAGTCCCCGCGTCAAGAGTAAACTTTTTTCCTGGCTGTTTCCGACGATTCTAAATGTTAGATCCCTGTATAATACCGCGTTTAATGCAGTTTTACGAAGTTTCAGCGCTCTGGGATGAGTATTTTTCGAGAAAAATCGAAATAACCGTCGAGCGGGTCATCTAGTCGGACGATCGAGCGACTCCCGAAGTGCGTTCTGGCGCGTCGGTTGGACGAGGCGACGGAGCTCGAACGAAATTTTTCCAAGTCCCCGCGTCAAGAGTAAACTTTTTTCCTGGCTGTTTCGCACGATTCTAAATGTTAGATCCCTGTATAATACCGCGTTTAATGCAGTTTTACGAAGTTTCAGCGCTCTCGGATGAGTATTTTTCGAGAAAAATCGAAATAACCGTCGAGCGGGTCATCTAGTCGGACGATCGAGCGACTCGCGAAGTGCGTTCTGGCGCGTCGGTTGGACGAGGCGACGGAGCTCGAGCGAAATTTTTCCAAGTCCCCGCGTCAAGAGTAAACTTTTTACCTGGCTGTTTCGCACGATTCTAAATGTTAGATCCCTGTATAATACCGCGTTTAATGCAGTTTTACGAAGTTTCAGCGCTCTCGGATGAGTATTTTTCGAGAAAAATCGAAATAACCGTCGAGCGGGTCATCTAGTCGGACGATCCAGCGACTCGCGAAGTGCGTTCTGGCGCGTCCGTTGGACGAGGCGACGGAGCTCGAGCGAAATTTTTCCAAGTCCCCGCGTCAAGAGTAAACTTTTTACCTGGCTGTTTCGCACGATTCTAAATGTTAGATCCCTGTATAATACCGCGTTTAATGCAGTTTTACGAAGTTTCAGCGCTCACGGATGAGTATTTTTCGAGAAAAATCGAAATAACCGTCGAGCGGGTCATCTAGTCGGACGATCGAGCGACTCGCGAAGTGCGTTCTGGCGCGTCGGTTGGACGAGGCGACGGAGCTCGAGCGAAATTTTTCCAAGTCCCCGCGTCAAGAGTAAACTTTTTTCCTGGCTGTTTCGCACGATTCTAAATGTTAGATCCCTGTATAATACCGCGTTTAATGCAGTTTTACGAAGTTTCAGCGCTCTCGGATGAGTATTTTTTGAGAAAAATCGAAATAACCGTCTAGCGGGTCATCTAGTCGAACGATCGAGCGACTCGCGAAGTGCGTTCTGGCGCGTCGGTTGGACGAAGCGACGGAGCTCGAGCGAAATTTTTCCAAGTCCCCGCGTCAAGAGTAAACTTTTTTCCTGGCTGTTTCGCACGATTCTAAATGTTAGATCCCTGTATAATACCGCGTTTAATGCAGTTTTTCGAAGTTTCAACGCTCTCGGATGAGTATTTTTTGAGAAAAATCGAAATAACCGTCTAGCGGGTCATCTAGTCGAACGATCGAGCGACTCGCGAAGGGCGTTCTGGCGCGTCGGTTGGACGAAGCGACGGAGCTCGAGTGAAATTTTTCCAAGTCCCCGCGTCAAGAGTAAACTTTTTTCCTGGCTGTATCGCACGATTCTAAATGTTAGATCCCTGTATAATACCGCGTTTAATGCAGTTTTACGAAGTTTCAGCGCTCTCGGATGAGTATTTTTCGAGAAAAATCGAAATAACCGTCGAGCGGGTCATCTAGTCGGACGATCGAGCGACTCCCGAAGTGCGTTCTGGCGCGTCGGTTGGACGAGGCGACGGAGCTCGAACGAAATTTTTCCAAGTCCCCGCGTCAAGAGTAAACTTTTTTCCTGGCTGTTTCGCACGATTCTAAATGTTAGATCCCTGTATAATACCGCGTTTAATGCAGTTTTACGAAGTTTCAGCGCTCACGGATGAGTATTTTTCGAGAAAAATCGAAATAACCGTCGAGCGGGTCATCTAGTCGGACGATCGAGCGACTCGCGAAGTGCGTTCTGGCGCGTCGGGTGGACGAGGCGACGGAGCTCGAGCGAAATTTTTCCAAGTCCCCGCGTCAAGAGTAAACTTTTTTCCTGGCTGTTTCGCACGATTCTAAATGTTAGATCCCTGTATAATACCGCGTTTAATGCAGTTTTTCGAAGTTTCAACGCTCTCGGATGAGTATTTTTCGAGAAAAATCGAAATAACCGTCGAGCGGGTCATCTAGTCCGACGATCGAGCGACTCGCGAAGTGCGTTCTGGCGCGTCGGTTGGACGAGGCGACGGAGCTCGAGCGAAATTTTTCCAAGTCCCCGCGTCAAGAGTAAACTTTTTACCTGGCTGTTTCGCACGATTCTAAATGTTAGATCCCTGTATAATACCGCGTTTAATGCAGTTTTACGAAGTTTCAACGCTCTCGGATGAGTATTTTTCGAGAAAAATCGAAATAACCGTCGAGCGGGTCATCTAGTCGGACGACCGAGCGTCTCGCGAAGGGCGTTCTGGCGCGTCGGTTGGACGAAGCGACGGAGCTCGAGCGAAATTTTTCCAAGTCCCCGCGTCAAGAGTAAACTTTTTTCCTGGCTGTTTCGCACGATTCTAAATGTTAGATCCCTGTATAATACCGCGTTTAATGCAGTTTTTCGAAGTTTCAACGCTCTCGGATGAGTATTTTTTGAGAAAAATCGAAATAACCGTCTAGCGGGTCATCTAGTCGAACGATCGAGCGACTCGCGAAGTGCGTTCTGGCGCGTCGGTTGGACGAAGCGACGGAGCTCGAGCGAAATTTTTCCAAGTCCCCGCGTCAAGAGTAAACTTTTTTCCTGGCTGTTTCGCACGATTCTAAATGTTAGATCCCTGTATAATACCGCGTTTAATGCAGTTTTACGAAGTTTCAACGCTCTCGGATGAGTATTTTTCGAGAAAAATCGAAATAACCGTCGAGCGGGTCATCTAGTCGGACGATCGAGCGTCTCGCGAAGGGCGTTCTGGCGCGTCGGTTGGACGAAGCGACGGAGCTCGAGCGAAATTTTTCCAAGTCCCCGCGTCAAGAGTAAACTTTTTTCCTGGCAGTTTCGCACGATTCTAAATGTTAGATCCCTGTATAATACCGCGTTTAATGCAGTTTTACGAAGTTTCAACGCTCTCGGATCAGTATTTTTCGAGAAAAATTGAAATAATGTACGGAGTTACAAGTCATCGTGTACTTATTTGCGTTTTGAAAAAACCACGGGTAAACGGCGGGAGTTAATTTCGGTCTGTACTATTAGGGTGATACTTCCTGAACATGTTTGCGCTCGGCAGAAGTGGATTAACGAAATTCCCACACCCTATTTTTTATTTTTTCTTAGAAACCGATCAAGAGTAAACTTTTTTCCTGGCTGTTTCGGACGATTCTAAATGTTAGATCCCTGTACAATACCGCGTTTAATGCAGTTTTACGAAGTTTCAGCGCTCTGGGATGAGTATTTTTCGAGAAAAATCGAAATAACCGTCGAGCGGGTCATCTAGTCGGACGATCGAGCGACTCCCGAAGTGCGTTCTGGCGCGTCGGTTGGACGAGGCGACGGAGCTCGAACGAAATTTTTCCAAGTCCCCGCGTCAAGAGTAAACTTTTTTCCTGGCTGTTTCGCACGATTCTAAATGTTAGATCCCAGTATAATACCGCGTTTAATGCAGTTTTACGAAGTTTCAGCGCTCTCGGATGAGTATTTTTCGAGAAAAATCGAAATAACCGTCGAGCGGGTCATCTAGTCGGACGATCGAGCGACTCGCGAAGTGCGTTCTGGCGCGTCGGTTGGACGAGGCGACGGAGCTCGAGCGAAATTTTTCCAAGTCCCCGCGTCAAGAGTAAACTTTTTTCCTGGCTGTTTCCGACGATTCTAAATGTTAGATCCCTGTATAATACCGCGTTTAATGCAGTTTTACGAAGTTTCAGCGCTCTGGGATGAGTATTTTTCGAGAAAAATCGAAATAACCGTCGAGCGGGTCATCTAGTCGGACGATCGAGCGACTCCCGAAGTGCGTTCTGGCGCGTCGGTTGGACGAGGCGACGGAGCTCGAACGAAATTTTTCCAAGTCCCCGCGTCAAGAGTAAACTTTTTTCCTGGCTGTTTCGCACGATTCTAAATGTTAGATCCCTGTATAATACCGCGTTTAATGCAGTTTTACGAAGTTTCAGCGCTCTCGGATGAGTATTTTTCGAGAAAAATCGAAATAACCGTCGAGCGGGTCATCTAGTCGGACGATCGAGCGACTCGCGAAGTGCGTTCTGGCGCGTCGGTTGGACGAGGCGACGGAGCTCGAGCGAAATTTTTCCAAGTCCCCGCGTCAAGAGTAAACTTTTTACCTGGCTGTTTCGCACGATTCTAAATGTTAGATCCCTGTATAATACCGCGTTTAATGCAGTTTTACGAAGTTTCAGCGCTCTCGGATGAGTATTTTTCGAGAAAAATCGAAATAACCGTCGAGCGGGTCATCTATTCGGACGATCGAGCGACTCGCGAAGTGCGTTCTGGCGCGTCGGTTGGACGAGGCGACGGAGCTCGAGCGAAATTTTTCCAAGTCCCCGCGTCAAGAGTAAACTTTTTACCTGGCTGTTTCGCACGATTCTAAATGTTAGATCCCTGTATAATACCGCGTTTAATGCAGTTTTACGAAGTTTCAACGCTCTCGGATGAGTATTTTTCGAGAAAAATCGAAATAACCGTCGAGCGGGTCATCTAGTCGGACGACCGAGCGTCTCGCGAAGGGCGTTCTGGCGCGTCGGTTGGACGAAGCGACGGAGCTCGAGCGAAATTTTTCCAAGTCCCCGCGTCAAGAGTAAACTTTTTTCCTGGCTGTTTCGGACGATTCTAAATGTTAGATCCCTGTATAATACCGCGTTTAATGCAGTTTTACGAAGTTTCAGCGCTCACGGATGAGTATTTTTCGAGAAAAATCGAAATAACCGTCGAGCGGGTCATCTAGTCGGACGATCGAGCGACTCGCGAAGTGCGTTCTGGCGCGTCGGTTGGACGAGGCGACGGAGCTCGAGCGAAATTTTTCCAAGTCCCCGCGTCAAGAGTAAACTTTTTTCCTGGCTGTTTCGCACGATTCTAAATGTTAGATCCCTGTATAATACCGCGTTTAATGCAGTTTTTCGAAGTTTCAGCGCTCTGGGATGAGTATTTTTCGAGAAAAATCGAAATAACCGTCTAGCGGGTCATCTAGTCGAACGATCGAGCGACTCGCGAAGTGCGTTCTGGCGCGTCGGTTGGACGAAGCGACGGAGCTCGAACGAAATTTTTCCAAGTCCCCGCGTCAAGAGTAAACTTTTTTCCTGGCTGTTTCGCACGATTCTAAATGTTAGATCCCTGTATAATACCGCGTTTAATGCAGTTTTACGAAGTTTCAGCGCTCTCGGATGAGTATTTTTCGAGAAAAATCGAAATAACCGTCGAGCGGGTCATCTAGTCGGACGATCGAGCGACTCGCGAAGTGCGTTCTGGCGCGTCGGTTGGACGAAGCGACGGAGCTCGAGCGAAATTTTTCCAAGTCCCCGCGTCAAGAGTAAACTTTTTTCCTGGCTGTTTCGCACGATTCTAAATGTTAGATCCCTGTATAATACCGCGTTTAATGCAGTTTTACGAAGTTTCAGCGCTCTCGGATGAGTATTTTTCGAGAAAAACGAAATAACCGTCGAGCGGGTCATCTAGTCGGACGATCGAGCGACTCCCGAAGTGCGTTCTGGCGCGTCGGTTGGACGAGGCGACGGAGCTCGAACGAAATTTTTCCAAGTCCCCGCGTCAAGAGTAAACTTTTTTCCTGGCTGTTTCGGACGATTCTAAATGTTAGATCCCTGTATAATACCGGGTTTAATGCAGTTTTACGAAGTTTCAGCGCTCTCGGATGAGTATTTTTCGAGAAAAATCGAAATAACCGTCGAGCGGGTCATCTAGTCGGACGATCGAGCGACTCGCGAAGTGCGTTCTGGCGCGTCGGTTGGACGAGGCGACGGAGCTCGAGCGAAATTTTTCCAAGTCCCCGCGTCAAGAGTAAACTTTTTACCTGGCTGTTTCGCACGATTCTAAATGTTAGATCCCTGTATAATACCGCGTTTAATGCAGTTTTACGAAGTTTCAGCGCTCTCGGATGAGTATTTTTCGAGAAAAATCGAAATAACCGTCGAGCGGGTCATCTAGTCGGACGATCGAGCGACTCGCGAAGTGCGTTCTGGCGCGTCGGTTGGACGAGGCGACGGAGCTCGAGCGAAATTTTTCCAAGTCCCCGCGTCAAGAGTAAACTTTTTACCTGGCTGTTTCGCACGATTCTAAATGTTAGATCCCTGTATAATACCGCGTTTAATGCAGTTTTACGAAGTTTCAACGCTCTCGGATGAGTATTTTTCGAGAAAAATCGAAATAACCGTCGAGCGGGTCATCTAGTCGGACGACCGAGCGTCTCGCGAAGGGCGTTCTGGCGCTTCGGTTGGACGAAGCGACGGAGCTCGAGCGAAATTTTTCCAAGTCCCCGCGTCAAGAGTAAACTTTTTTCCTGGCTGTTTCGCACGATTCTAAATGTTAGATCCCTGTATAATACCGCGTTTAATGCAGTTTTTCGAAGTTTCAGCGCTCTGGGATGAGTATTTTTCGAGAAAAATCGAAATAACCGTCTAGCGGGTCATCTAGTCGAACGATCGAGCGACTCGCGAAGGGCGTTCTGGCGCGTCGGTTGGACGAAGCGACGGAGCTCGAGCGAAATTTTTCCAAGTCCCCGCGTCAAGAGTAAACTTTTTTCCTGGCTGTTTCGCACGATTCTAAATGTTAGATCCCTGTATAATACCGCGTTTAATGCAGTTTTACGAAGTTTCAGCGCTCTCGGATGAGTATTTTTTGAGAAAAATCGAAATAACCGTCTAGCGGGTCATCTAGTCGAACGATCGAGCGACTCGCGAAGTGCGTTCTGGCGCGTCGGTTGGACGAAGCGACGGAGCTCGAGCGAAATTTTTCCAAGTCCCCGCGTCAAGAGTAAACTTTTTTCCTGGCTGTTTCGCACGATTCTAAATGTTAGATCCCTGTATAATACCGCGTTTAATGCAGTTTTACGAAGTTTCAGCGCTCTCGGATGAGTATTTTTCGAGAAAAATCGAAATAACCGTCGAGCGGGTCATCTAGTCGGACGATCGTGCGACTCGCGAAGTGCGTTCTGGCGCGTCGGTTGGACGAGGCGACGGAGCTCGAGCGAAATTTTTCCAAGTCCCCGCGTCAAGAGTAAACTTTTTTCCTGGCTGTTTCGCACGATTCTAAATGTTAGATCCCTGTATAATACCGCGTTTAATGCAGTTTTTCGAAGTTTCAACGCTCTCGGATGAGTATTTTTTGAGAAAAATCGAAATAACCGTCTAGCGGGTCATCTAGTCGAACGATCGAGCGACTCGCGAAGGGCGTTCTGGCGCGTCGGTTGGACGAAGCGACGGAGCTCGAGCGAAATTTTTCCAAGTCCCCGCGTCAAGAGTAAACTTTTTTCCTGGCTGTTTCGCACGATTCTAAATGTTAGATCCCTGTATAATACCGCGTTTAATGCAGATTTACGAAGTTTCAGCGCTCTCGGATGAGTATTTTTTGAGAAAAATCGAAATAACCGTCTAGCGGGTCATCTAGTCGAACGATCGAGCGACTCGCGAAGTGCGTTCTGGCGCGTCGGTTGGACGAAGCGACGGAGCTCGAGCGAAATTTTTCCAAGTCCCCGCGTCAAGAGTAAACTTTTTTCCTGGCTGTTTCGCACGATTCTAAATGTTAGATCCCTGTATAATACCGCGTTTAATGCAGTTTTACGAAGTTTCAGCGCTCTCGGATGAGTATTTTTCGAGAAAAATCGAAATAACCGTCGAGCGGGTCATCTAGTCGTACGATCGAGCGACTCGCGAAGTGCGTTCTGGCGCGTCGGTTGGACGAGGCGACGGAGCTCGAGCGAAATTTTTCCAAGTCCCCGCGTCAAGAGTAAACTTTTTTCCTGGCAGTTTCCGACGATTCTAAATGTTAGATCCCTGTATAATACCGCGTTTAATGCAGTTTTACGAAGTTTCAGCGCTCTGGGATGAGTATTTTTCGAGAAAAATCGAAATAACCGTCGAGCGGGTCATCTAGTCGGACGATCGAGCGACTCCCGAAGTGCGTTCTGGCGCGTCGGTTGGACGAGGCGACGGAGCTCGAACGAAATTTTTCCAAGTCCCCGCGTCAAGAGTAAACTTTTTTCCTGGCTGTTTCGCACGATTCTAAATGTTAGATCCCTGTATAATACCGCGTTTAATGCAGTTTTACGAAGTTTCAGCGCTCTCGGATGAGTATTTTTCGAGAAAAATCGAAATAACCGTCGAGCGGGTCATCTAGTCGGACGATCGAGCGACTCGCGAAGTGCGTTCTGGCGCGTCGGTTGGACGAGGCGACGGAGCTCGAGCGAAATTTTTCCAAGTCCCCGCGTCAAGAGTAAACTTTTTACCTGGCTGTTTCGCACGATTCTAAATGTTAGATCCCTGTATAATACCGCGTTTAATGCAGTTTTACGAAGTTTCAGCGCTCTCGGATGAGTATTTTTCGAGAAAAATCGAAATAACCGTCGAGCGGGTCATCTAGTCGGACGATCGAGCGACTCGCGAAGTGCGTTCTGGCGCGTCGGTTGGACGAGGCGACGGAGCTCGAGCGAAATTTTTCCAAGTCCCCGCGTCAAGAGTAAACTTTTTACCTGGCTGTTTCGCACGATTCTAAATGTTAGATCCCTGTATAATACCGCGTTTAATGCAGTTTTACGAAGTTTCAGCGCTCACGGATGAGTATTTTTCGAGAAAAATCGAAATAACCGTCGAGCTGGTCATCTAGTCGGACGATCGAGCGACTCGCGAAGTGCGTTCTGGCGCGTCGGTTGGACGAGGCGACGGAGCTCGAGCGAAATTTTTCCAAGTCCCCGCGTCAAGAGTAAACTTTTTTCCTGGCTGTTTCGCACGATTCTAAATGTTAGATCCCTGTATAATACCGCGTTTAATGCAGTTTTACGAAGTTTCAGCGCTCTCGGATGAGTATTTTTTGAGAAAAATCGAAATAACCGTCTAGCGGGTCATCTAGTCGAACGATCGAGCGACTCGCGAAGTGCGTTCTGGCGCGTCGGTTGGACGAAGCGACGGAGCTCGAGCGAAATTTTTCCAAGTCCCCGCGTCAAGAGTAAACTTTTTTCCTGGCTGTTTCGCACGATTCTAAATGTTAGATCCCTGTATAATACCGCGTTTAATGCAGTTTTACGAAGTTTCAGCGCTCTCGGATGAGTATTTTTCGAGAAAAATCGAAATAACCGTCGAGCGGGTCATCTAGTCGGACGACCGAGCGTCTCGCGAAGGGCGTTCTGGCGCGTCGGTTGGACGAAGCGACGGAGCTCGAGCGAAATTTTTCCAAGTCCCCGCGTCAAGAGTAAACTTTTTTCCTGGCTGTTTCGCACGATTCTAAATGTTAGATCCCTGTATAATACCGCGTTTAATGCAGTTTTACGAAGTTTCAACGCTCTCGGATGAGTATTTTTCGAGAAAAATCGAAATAACCGTCGAGCGGGTCATCTAGTCGGACGATCGAGCGTCTCGCGAAGGGCGTTCTGGCGCGTCGGTTGGACGAAGCGACGGAGCTCGAGCGAAATTTTTCCAAGTCCCCGCGTCAAGAGTAAACTTTTTTCCTGGCAGTTTCGCACGATTCTAAATGTTAGATCCCTGTATAATACCGCGTTTAATGCAGTTTTACGAAGTTTCAACGCTCTCGGATCAGTATTTTTCGAGAAAAATTGAAATAATGTACGGAGTTACAAGTCATCGTGTACTTATTTGCGTTTTGAAAAAACCACGGGTAAACGGCGGGAATTAATTTTGGTCTGTACTATTAGGGTGATACTTCCTGAACATGTTTGCGCTCGGCAGAAGTGGATTAACGAAATTCCCACACCCTATTTTTTATTTTTTCTTAGAAACCGATCAAGAGTAAACTTTTTTCCTGGCTGATTCGGACGATTCTAAATGTTAGATCCCTGTATAATACCGCGTTTAATGCAGTTTTACGAAGTTTCAGCGCTCTGGGATGAGTATTTTTCGAGAAAAATCGAAATAACCGTCGAGCGGGTCATCTAGTCGGACGATCGAGCGACTCCCGAAGTGCGTTCTGGCGCGTCGGTTGGACGAGGCGACGGAGCTCGAACGAAATTTTTCCAAGTCCCCGCGTCAAGAGTAAACTTTTTTCCTGGCTGTTTCGCACGATTCTAAATGTTAGACCCTGTATAATACCGCGTTTAATGCAGTTTTACGAAGTTTCAGCGCTCTCGGATGAGTATTTTTCGAGAAAAATCGAAATAACCGTCGAGCGGGTCATCTAGTCGGACGATCGAGCGACTCGCGAAGTTCGTTCTGGCGCGTCGGTTGGACGAGGCGACGGAGCTCGAGCGAAATTTTTCCAAGTCCCCGCGTCAAGAGTAAACTTTTTTCCTGGCTGTTTCCGACGATTCTAAATGTTAGATCCCTGTATAATACCGCGTTTAATGCAGTTTTACGAAGTTTCAGCGCTCTGGGATGAGTATTTTTCGAGAAAAATCGAAATAACCGTCGAGCGGGTCATCTAGTCGGACGATCGAGCGACTCCCGAAGTGCGTTCTGGCGCGTCGGTTGGACGAGGCGACGGAGCTCGAACGAAATTTTTCCAAGTCCCCGCGTCAAGAGTAAACTTTTTTCCTGGCTGTTTCGCACGATTCTAAATGTTAGATCCCTGTATAATACCGCGTTTAATGCAGTTTTACGAAGTTTCAGCGCTCTCGGATGAGTATTTTTCGAGAAAAATCGAAATAACCGTCGAGCGGGTCATCTAGTCGGACGATCGAGCGACTCGCGAAGTGCGTTCTGGCGCGTCGGTTGGACGAAGCGACGGAGCTCGAGCGAAATTTTTCCAAGTCCCCGCGTCAAGAGTAAACTTTTTTCCTGGCTGTTTCGCACGATTCTAAATGTTAGATCCCTGTATAATACCGCGTTTAATGCAGTTTTTCGAAGTTTCAACGCTCACGGATGAGTATTTTTTGAGAAAAATCGAAATAACCGTCTAGCGGGTCATCTAGTCGAACGATCGAGCGACTCGCGAAGGGCGTTCTGGCGCGTCGGTTGGACGAAGCGACGGAGCTCGAGTGAAATTTTTCCAAGTCCCCGCGTCAAGAGTAAACTTTTTTCCTGGCTGTATCGCACGATTCTAAATGTTAGATCCCTGTATAATACCGCGTTTAATGCAGTTTTACGAAGTTTCAGCGCTCTCGGATGAGTATTTTTCGAGAAAAATCGAAATAACCGTCGAGCGGGTCATCTAGTCGGACGATCGAGCGACTCCCGAAGTGCGTTCTGGCGCGTCGGTTGGACGAGGCGACGGAGCTCGAACGAAATTTTTCCAAGTCCCCGCGTCAAGAGTAAACTTTTTTCCTGGCTGTTTCGCACGATTCTAAATGTTAGATCCCTGTATAATACCGCGTTTAATGCAGTTTTACGAAGTTTCAGCGCTCACGGATGAGTATTTTTCGAGAAATATCGAAATAACCGTCGAGCGGGTCATCTAGTCGGACGATCGAGCGACTCGCGAAGTGCGTTCTGGCGCGTCGGTTGGACGAGGCGACGGAGCTCGAGCGAAATTTTTCCAAGTCCCCGCGTCAAGAGTAAACTTTTTTCCTGGCTGTTTCGCACGATTCTAAATGTTAGATCCCTGTATAATACCGCGTTTAATGCAGTTTTTCGAAGTTTCAACGCTCTCGGATGAGTATTTTTTGAGAAAAATCGAAATAACCGTCTAGCGGGTCATCTAGTCGAACGATCGAGCGACTCGCGAAGGGCGTTCTGGCGCGTCGGTTGGACGAAGCGACGGAGCTCGAGCGAAATTTTTCCAAGTCCCCGCGTCAAGAGTAAACTTTTTTCCTGGCTGTTTCGCACGATTCTAAATGTTAGATCCCTGTATAATACCGCGTTTAATGCAGTTTTACGAAGTTTCAGCGCTCTCGGATGAGTATTTTTTGAGAAAAATCGAAATAACCGTCTAGCGGGTCATCTAGTCGAACGATCGAGCGACTCGCGAAGTGCGTTCTGGCGCGTCGGTTGGACGAAGCGACGGAGCTCGAGCGAAATTTTTCCAAGTCCCCGCGTCAAGAGTAAACTTTTTTCCTGGCTGTTTCGCACGATTCTAAATGTTAGATCCCTGTATAATACCGCGTTTAATGCAGTTTTACGAAGTTTCAGTGCTCTCGGATGAGTATTTTTCGAGAAAAATCGAAATAACCGTCGAGCGGGTCATCTAGTCCGACGATCGAGCGACTCGCGAAGTGCGTTCTGGCGCGTCGGTTGGACGAGGCGACGGAGCTCGAGCGAAATTTTTCCAAGTCCCCGCGTCAAGAGTAAACTTTTTTCCTGGCTGTTTCGCACGATTCTAAATGTTAGATCCCTGTATAATACCGCGTTTAATGCAGTTTTTCGAAGTTTCAACGCTCTCGGATGAGTATTTTTTGAGAAAAATCGAAATAACCGTCTAGCGGGTCATCTAGTCGAACGATCGAGCGACTCGCGAAGGGCGTTCTGGCGCGTCGGTTGGACGAAGCGACGGAGCTCGAGCGAAATTTTTCCAAGTCCCCGCGTCAAGAGTAAACTTTTTTCCTGGCTGTTTCGCACGATTCTAAATGTTAGATCCCTGTATAATACCGCGTTTAATGCAGTTTTACGAAGTTTCAGCGCTCTCGGATGAGTATTTTTTGAGAAAAATCGAAATAACCGTCTAGCGGGTCATCTAGTCGAACGATCGAGCGACTCGCGAAGTGCGTTCTGGCGCGTCGGTTGGACGATGCGACGGAGCTCGAGCGAAATTTTTCCAAGTCCCCGCGTCAAGAGTAAACTTTTTTCCTGGCTGTTTCGCACGATTCTAAATGTTAGATCCCTGTATAATACCGCGTTTAATGCAGTTTTACGAAGTTTCAGCGCTCTCGGATGAGTATTTTTCGAGAAAAATCGAAATAACCGTCGAGCGGGTCATCTAGTCCGACGATCGAGCGACTCGCGAAGTGCGTTCTGGCGCGTCGGTTGGACGAGGCGACGGAGCTCGAGCGAAATTTTTCCAAGTCCCCGCGTCAAGAGTAAACTTTTTTCCTGGCTGTTTCCGACGATTCTAAATGTTAGATCCCTGTATAATACCGCGTTTAATGCAGTTTTACGAAGTTTCAGCGCTCTGGGATGAGTATTTTTCGAGAAAAATCGAAATAACCGTCGAGCGGGTCATCTAGTCGGACGATCGAGCGACTCCCGAAGTGCGTTCTGGCGCGTCGGTTGGACGAGGCGACGGAGCTCGAACGAAATTTTTCCAAGTCCCCGCGTCAAGAGTAAACTTTTTTCCTGGCTGTTTCGCACGATTCTAAATGTTAGATCCCTGTATAATACCGCGTTTAATGCAGTTTTACGAAGTTTCAGCGCTCTCGGATGAGTATTTTTCGAGAAAAATCGAAATAACCGTCGAGCGGGTCATCTAGTTGGACGATCGAGCGACTCGCGAAGTGCGTTCTGGCGCGTCGGTTGGACGAGGCGACGGAGCTCGAGCGAAATTTTTCCAAGTCCCCGCGTCAAGAGTAAACTTTTTACCTGGCTGTTTCGCACGATTCTAAATGTTAGATCCCTGTATAATACCGCGTTTAATGCAGTTTTACGAAGTTTCAGCGCTCTCGGATGAGTATTTTTCGAGAAAAATCGAAATAACCGTCGAGCGGGTCATCTAGTCGGACGATCGAGCGACTCGCGAAGTGCGTTCTGGCGCGTCGGTTGGACGAGGCGACGGAGCTCGAGCGAAATTTTTCCAAGTCCCCGCGTCAAGAGTAAACTTTTTACCTGGCTGTTTCGCACGATTCTAAATGTTAGATCCCTGTATAATACCGCGTTTAATGCAGTTTTACGAAGTTTCAGCGCTCACGGATGAGTATTTTTCGAGAAAAATCGAAATAACCGTCGAGCGGGTCATCTAGTCCGACGATCGAGCGACTCGCGAAGTGCGTTCTGGCGCGTCGGTTGGACGAGGCGACGGAGCTCGAGCGAAATTTTTCCAAGTCCCCGCGTCAAGAGTAAACTTTTTACCTGGCTGTTTCGCACGATTCTAAATGTTAGATCCCTGTATAATACCGCGTTTAATGCAGTTTTACGAAGTTTCAGCGCTCTCGGATGAGTATTTTTCGAGAAAAATCGAAATAACCGTCGAGCGGGTCATCTAGTCCGACGATCGAGCGACTCGCGAAGTGCGTTCTGGCGCGTCGGTTGGACGAGGCGACGGAGCTCGAGCGAAATTTTTCCAAGTCCCCGCGTCAAGAGTAAACTTTTTTCCTGGCTGTTTCCGACGATTCTAAATGTTAGATCCCTGTATAATACCGCGTTTAATGCAGTTTTACGAAGTTTCAGCGCTCTGGGATGAGTATTTTTCGAGAAAAATCGAAATAACCGTCGAGCGGGTCATCTAGTCGGACGATCGAGCGACTCCCGAAGTGCGTTCTGGCGCGTCGGTTGGACGAGGCGACGGAGCTCGAACGAAATTTTTCCAAGTCCCCGCGTCAAGAGTAAACTTTTTTCCTGGCTGTTTCGCACGATTCTAAATGTTAGATCCCAGGTATAATACCGCGTTTAATGCAGTTTTACGAAGTTTCAGCGCTCTCGGATGAGTATTTTTCGAGAAAAATCGAAATAACCGTCGAGCGGGTCATCTAGTCGGACGATCGAGCGACTCGCGAAGTGCGTTCTGGCGCGTCGGTTGGACGAGGCGACGGAGCTCGAGCGAAATTTTTCCAAGTCCCCGCGTCAAGAGTAAACTTTTTACCTGGCTGTTTCGCACGATTCTAAATGTTAGATCCCTGTATAATACCGCGTTTAATGCAGTTTTACGAAGTTTCAGCGCTCACGGATGAGTATTTTTCGAGAAAAATCGAAATAACCGTCGAGCGGGTCATCTAGTCGGACGATCGAGCGACTCGCGAAGTGCGTTCTGGCGCGTCGGTTGGACGAGGCGACGGAGCTCGAGCGAAATTTTTCCAAGACCCCGCGTCAAGAGTAAACTTTTTTCCTGGCTGTTTCGCACGATTCTAAATGTTAGATCCCTGTATAATACCGCGTTTAATGCAGTTTTACGAAGTTTCAGCGCTCTCGGATGAGTATTTTTCGAGAAAAATCGAAATAACCGTCGAGCGGGTCATCTAGTCGGACGATCGAGCGACTCGCGAAGTGCGTTCTGGCGCGTCGGTTGGACGAGGCGACGGAGCTCGAGCGAAATTTTTCCAAGTCCCCGCGTCAAGAGTAAACTTTTTACCTGGCTGTTTCGCACGATTCTAAATGTTAGATCCCTGTATAATACCGCGTTTAATGCAGTTTTACGAAGTTTCAGCGCTCACGGATGAGTATTTTTCGAGAAAAATCGAAATAACCGTCGAGCGGGTCATCTAGTCCGACGATCGAGCGACTCGCGAAGTGCGTTCTGGCGCGTCGGTTGGACGAGGCGACGGAGCTCGAGCGAAATTTTTCCAAGTCCCCGCGTCAAGAGTAAACTTTTTACCTGGCTGTTTCGCACGATTCTAAATGTTAGATCCCTGTATAATACCGCGTTTAATGCAGTTTTACGAAGTTTCAGCGCTCACGGATGAGTATTTTTCGAGAAAAATCGAAATAACCGTCGAGCGGGTCATCTAGTCGGACGATCGAGCGACTCGCGAAGTGCGTTCTGGCGCGTCGGTTGGACGAGGCGACGGAGCTCGAGCGAAATTTTTCCAAGACCCCGCGTCAAGAGTAAACTTTTTTCCTGGCTGTTTCGCACGATTCTAAATGTTAGATCCCTGTATAATACCGCGTTTAATGCAGTTTTACGAAGTTTCAACGCTCTCGGATGAGTATTTTTCGAGAAAAATCGAAATAACCGTCGAGCGGGTCATCTAGTCGGACGATCGAGCGACTCGCGAAGTGCGTTCTGGCGCGTCGGTTGGACGAGGCGACGGAGCTCGAGCGAAATTTTTCCAAGTCCCCGCGTCAAGAGTAAACTTTTTACCTGGCTGTTTCGCACGATTCTAAATGTTAGATCCCTGTATAATACCGCGTTTAATGCAGTTTTACGAAGTTTCAGCGCTCACGGATGAGTATTTTTCGAGAAAAATCGAAATAACCGTCGAGCGGGTCATCTAGTCCGACGATCGAGCGACTCGCGAAGTGCGTTCTGGCGCGTCGGTTGGACGAGGCGACGGAGCTCGAGCGAAATTTTTCCAAGTCCCCGCGTCAAGAGTAAACTTTTTACCTGGCTGTTTCGCACGATTCTAAATGTTAGATCCCTGTATAATACCGCGTTTAATGCAGTTTTACGAAGTTTCAGCGCTCTCGGATGAGTATTTTTCGAGAAAAATCGAAATAACCGTCGAGCGGGTCATCTAGTCCGACGATCGAGCGACTCGCGAAGTGCGTTCTGGCGCGTCGGTTGGACGAGGCGACGGAGCTCGAGCGAATTTTTTCCAAGTCCCCGCGTCAAGAGTAAACTTTTTTCCTGGCTGTTTCCGACGATTCTAAATGTTAGATCCCTGTATAATACCGCGTTTAATGCAGTTTTACGAAGTTTCAGCGCTCTGGGATGAGTATTTTTCGAGAAAAATCGAAATAACCGTCGAGCGGGTCATCTAGTCGGACGATCGAGCGACTCCCGAAGTGCGTTCTGGCGCGTCGGTTGGACGAGGCGACGGAGCTCGAACGAAATTTTTCCAAGTCCCCGCGTCAAGAGTAAACTTTTTTCCTGGCTGTTTCGCACGATTCTAAATGTTAGATCCCTGTATAATACCGCGTTTAATGCAGTTTTACGAAGTTTCAGCGCTCTCGGATGAGTATTTTTCGAGAAAAATCGAAATAACCGTCGAGCGGGTCATCTAGTCGGACGATCGAGCGACTCGCGAAGTGCGTTCTGGCGCGTCGGTTGGACGAGGCGACGGAGCTCGAGCGAAATTTTTCCAAGTCCCCGCGTCAAGAGTAAACTTTTTACCTGGCTGTTTCGCACGATTCTAAATGTTAGATCCCTGTATAATACCGCGTTTAATGCAGTTTTACGAAGTTTCAGCGCTCTCGGATGAGTATTTTTCGAGAAAAATCGAAATAACCGTCGAGCGGGTCATCTAGTCGGACGATCGAGCGACTCGCGAAGTGCGTTCTGGCGCGTCGGTTGGACGAGGCGACGGAGCTCGAGCGAAATTTTTCCAAGTCCCCGCGTCAAGAGTAAACTTTTTACCTGGCTGTTTCGCACGATTCTAAATGTTAGATCCCTGTATAATACCGCGTTTAATGCAGTTTTACGAAGTTTCAGCGCTCACGGATGAGTATTTTTCGAGAAAAATCGAAATAACCGTCGAGCGGGTCATCTAGTCGGACGATCGAGCGACTCGCGAAGTGCGTTCTGGCGCGTCGGTTGGACGAGGCGACGGAGCTCGAGCGAAATTTTTCCAAGTCCCCGCGTCAAGAGTAAACTTTTTACCTGGCTGTTTCGCACGATTCTAAATGTTAGATCCCTGTATAATACCGCGTTTAATGCAGTTTTACGAAGTTTCAGCGCTCACGGATGAGTATTTTTCGAGAAAAATCGAAATAACCGTCGAGCGGGTCATCTAGTCCGACGATCGAGCGACTCGCGAAGTGCGTTCTGGCGCGTCGGTTGGACGAGGCGACGGAGCTCGAGCGAAATTTTTCCAAGTCCCCGCGTCAAGAGTAAACTTTTTTCCTGGCTGTTTCCGACGATTCTAAATGTTAGATCCCTGTATAATACCGCGTTTAATGCAGTTTTACGAAGTTTCAGCGCTCTCGGATGAGTATTTTTCGAGAAAAATCGAAATAACCGTCGAGCGGGTCATCTAGTCGGACGATCGAGCGACTCCCGAAGTGCGTTCTGGCGCGTCGGTTGGACGAGGCGACGGAGCTCGAACGAAATTTTTCCAAGTCTCCGCGTCAAGAGTAAACTTTTTTCCTGGCTGTTTCGCACGATTCTAAATGTTAGATCCCTGTATAATACCGCGTTTAATGCAGTTTTACGAAGTTTCAGCGCTCTCGGATGAGTATTTTTCGAGAAAAATCGAAATAACCGTCGAGCGGGTCATCTAGTCGGACGATCGAGCGACTCGCGAAGTGCGTTCTGGCGCGTCGGTTGGACGAGGCGACGGAGCTCGAGCGAAATTTTTCCAAGTCCCCGCGTCAAGAGTAAACTTTTTACCTGGCTGTTTCGCACGATTCTAAATGTTAGATCCCTGTATAATACCGCGTTTAATGCAGTTTTACGAAGTTTCAGCGCTCTCGGATGAGTATTTTTCGAGAAAAATCGAAATAACCGTCGAGCGGGTCATCTAGTCGGACGATCGAGCGACTCGCGAAGTGCGTTCTGGCGCGTCGGTTGGACGAGGCGACGGAGCTCGAGCGAAATTCTTCCAAGTCCCCGCGTCAAGAGTAAACTTTTTTCCTGGCTGTTTCGCACGATTCTAAATGTTAGATCCCTGTATAATACCGCGTTTAATGCAGTTTTACGAAGTTTCAGCGCTCTCGGATGAGTATTTTTTGAGAAAAATCGAAATAACCGTCTAGCGGGTCATCTAGTCGAACGATCGAGCGACTCGCGAAGTGCGTTCTGGCGCGTCGGTTGGACGAAGCGACGGAGCTCGAGCGAAATTTTTCCAAGTCCCCGCGTCAAGAGTAAACTTTTTTCCTGGCTGTTTCGCACGATTCTAAATGTTAGATCCCTGTATAATACCGCGTTTAATGCAGTTTTACGAAGTTTCAGCGCTCTCGGATGAGTATTTTTCGAGAAAAATCGAAATAACCGTCGAGCGGGTCATCTAGTCGGACGATCGAGCGACTCGCGAAGTGCGTTCTGGCGCGTCGGTTGGACGAGGCGACGGAGCTCGAGCGAAATTTTTCCAAGTCCACGCGTAAAGAGTAAACTTTTTACCTGGCTGTTTCGCACGATTCTAAATGTTAGATCCCTGTATAATACCGCGTTTAATGCAGTTTTACGAAGTTTCAGCGCTCTCGGATGAGTATTTTTCGAGAAAAATCGAAATAACCGTCGAGCGGGTCATCTAGTCGGACGATCGAGCGACTCGCGAAGTGCGTTCTGGCGCGTCGGTTGGACGAGGCGACGGAGCTCGAGCGAAATTTTTCCAAGTCCCCGCGTCAAGAGTAAACTTTTTACCTGGCTGTTTCGCACGATTCTAAATGTTAGATCCCTGTATAATACCGCGTTTAATGCAGTTTTACGAAGTTTCAGCGCTCACGGATGAGTATTTTTCGAGAAAAATCGAAATAACCGTCGAGCGGGTCATCTAGTCGGACGATCGAGCGACTCGCGAAGTGCGTTCTGGCGCGTCGGTTGGACGAGGCGACGGAGCTCGAGCGAAATTTTTCCAAGACCCCGCGTCAAGAGTAAACTTTTTTCCTGGCTGTTTCGCACGATTCTAAATGTTAGATCCCTGTATAATACCGCGTTTAATGCAGTTTTACGAAGTTTCAGCGCTCTCGGATGAGTATTTTTTGAGAAAAATCGAAATAACCGTCTAGCGGGTCATCTAGTCGAACGATCGAGCGACTCGCGAAGTGCGTTCTGGCGCGTCGGTTGGACGAAGCGACGGAGCTCGAGCGAAATTTTTCCAAGTCCCCGCGTCAAGAGTAAACTTTTTTCCTGGCTGTTTCGCACGATTCTAAATGTTAGATCCCTGTATAATACCGCGTTTAATGCAGTTTTACGAAGTTTCAGCGCTCTCGGATGAGTATTTTTCGAGAAAAATCGAAATAACCGTCGAGCGGGTCATCTAGTCCGACGATCGAGCGACTCGCGAAGTGCGTTCTGGCGCGTCGGTTGGACGAGGCGACGGAGCTCGAGCGAAATTTTTCCAAGTCCCCGCGTCAAGAGTAAACTTTTTTCCTGGCTGTTTCCGACGATTCTAAATGTTAGATCCCTGTATAATACCGCGTTTAATGCAGTTTTACGAAGTTTCAGCGCTCTGGGATGAGTATTTTTCGAGAAAAATCGAAATAACCGTCGAGCGGGTCATCTAGTCGGACGATCGAGCGACTCCCGAAGTGCGTTCTGGCGCGTCGGTTGGACGAGGCGACGGAGCTCGAACGAAATTTTTCCAAGTCCCCGCGTCAAGAGTAAACTTTTTTCCTGGCTGTTTCGCACGATTCTAAATGTTAGATCCCTGTATAATACCGCGTTTAATGCAGTTTTACGAAGTTTCAGCGCTCTCGGATGAGTATTTTTCGAGAAAAATCGAAATAACCGTCGAGCGGGTCATCTAGTCGGACGATCGAGCGACTCGCGAAGTGCGTTCTGGCGCGTCGGTTGGACGAGGCGACGGAGCTCGAGCGAAATTTTTCCAAGTCCCCGCGTAAAGAGTAAACTTTTTACCTGGCTGTTTCGCACGATACTAAATGTTAGATCCCTGTATAATACCGCGTTTAATGCAGTTTTACGAAGTTTCAACGCTCTCGGATGAGTATTTTTCGAGAAAAATCGAAATAACCGTCGAGCGGGTCATCTAGTCGGACGACCGAGCGTCTCGCGAAGGGCGTTCTGGCGCGTCGGTTGGACGAAGCGACGGAGCTCGAGCGAAATTTTTCCAAGTCCCCGCGTCAAGAGTAAACTTTTTTCCTGGCTGTTTCGGACGATTCTAAATGTTAGATCCCTGTATAATACCGCGTTTAATGCAGTTTTACGAAGTTTCAGCGCTCACGGATGAGTATTTTTCGAGAAAAATCGAAATAACCGTCGAGCGGGTCATCTAGTCGGACGATCGAGCGACTCGCGAAGTGCGTTCTGGCGCGTCGGTTGGACGAGGCGACGGAGCTCGAGCGAAATTTTTCCAAGTCCCCGCGTCAAGAGTAAACTTTTTACCTGGCTGTTTCGCACGATTCTAAATGTTAGATCCCTGTATAATACCGCGTTTAATGCAGTTTTACGAAGTTTCAACGCTCTCGGATGAGTATTTTTCGAGAAAAATCGAAATAACCGTCGAGCGGGTCATCTAGTCGGACGACCGAGCGTCTCGCGAAGGGCGTTCTGGCGCGTCGGTTGGACGAAGCGACGGAGCTCGAGCGAAATTTTTCCAAGTCCCCGCGTCAAGAGTAAACTTTTTTCCTGGCTGTTTCGGACGATTCTAAATGTTAGATCCCTGTATAATACCGCGTTTAATGCAGTTTTACGAAGTTTCAGCGCTCACGGATGAGTATTTTTCGAGAAAAATCGAAATAACCGTCGAGCGGGTCATCTAGTCGGACGATCGAGCGACTCGCGAAGTGCGTTCTGGCGCGTCGGTTGGACGAGGCGACGGAGCTCGAGCGAAATTTTTCCAAGTCCCCGCGTCAAGAGTAAACTTTTTTCCTGGCTGTTTCGCACGATTCTAAATGTTAGATCCCTGTATAATACCGCGTTTAATGCAGTTTTACGAAGTTTCAGCGCTCTCGGATGAGTATTTTTTGAGAAAAATCGAAATAACCGTCTAGCGGGTCATCTAGTCGAACGATCGAGCGACTCGCGAAGTGCGTTCTGGCGCGTCGGTTGGACGAAGCGACGGAGCTCGAGCGAAATTTTTCCAAGTCCCCGCGTCAAGAGTAAACTTTTTTCCTGGCTGTTTCGCACGATTCTAAATGTTAGATCCCTGTATAATACCGCGTTTAATGCAGTTTTACGAAGTTTCAGCGCTCTCGGATGAGTATTTTTCGAGAAAAATCGAAATAACCGTCGAGCGGGTCATCTAGTCCGACGATCGAGCGACTCGCGAAGTGCGTTCTGGCGCGTCGGTTGGACGAGGCGACGGAGCTCGAGCGAAATTTTTCCAAGTCCCCGCGTCAAGAGTAAACTTTTTTCCTGGCTGTTTCCGACGATTCTAAATGTTAGATCCCTGTATAATACCGCGTTTAATGCAGTTTTACGAAGTTTCAGCGCTCTGGGATGAGTATTTTTCGAGAAAAATCGAAATAACCGTCGAGCGGGTCATCTAGTCGGACGATCGAGCGACTCCCGAAGTGCGTTCTGACGCGTCGGTTGGACGAGGCGACGGAGCTCGAACGAAATTTTTCCAAGTCCCCGCGTCAAGAGTAAACTTTTTTCCTGGCTGTTTCGCACGATTCTAAATGTTAGATCCCTGTATAATACCGCGTTTAATGCAGTTTTACGAAGTTTCAGCGCTCTCGGATGAGTATTTTTCGAGAAAAATCGAAATAACCGTCGAGCGGGTCATCTAGTCGGACGATCGAGCGACTCGCGAAGTGCGTTCTGGCGCGTCGGTTGGACGAGGCGACGGAGCTCGAGCGAAATTTTTCCAAGTCCCCGCGTCAAGAGTAAACTTTTTACCTGGCTGTTTCGCACGATTCTAAATGTTAGATCCCTGTATAATACCGCGTTTAATGCAGTTTTACGAAGTTTCAGCGCTCTCGGATGAGTATTTTTCGAGAAAAATCGAAATAACCGTCGAGCGGGTCATCTAGTCGGACGATCGAGCGACTCGCGAAGTGCGTCCTGGCGCGTCGGTTGGACGAGGCGACGGAGCTCGAGCGAAATTTTTCCAAGTCCCCGCGTCAAGAGTAAACTTTTTACCTGGCTGTTTCGCACGATTCTAAATGTTAGATCCCTGTATAATACCGCGTTTAATGCAGTTTTACGAAGTTTCAACGCTCTCGGATGAGTATTTTTCGAGAAAAATCGAAATAACCGTCTAGCGGGTCATCTAGTCGGACGACCGAGCGTCTCGCGAAGGGCGTTCTGGCGCGTCGGTTGGACGAAGCGACGGAGCTCGAGCGAAATTTTTCCAAGTCCCCGCGTCAAGAGTAAACTTTTTTCCTGGCTGTTTCGGACGATTCTAAATGTTAGATCCCTGTATAATACCGGGTTTAATGCAGTTTTACGAAGTTTCAGCGCTCACGGATGAGTATTTTTCGAGAAAAATCGAAATAACCGTCGAGCGGGTCATCTAGTCGGACGATCGAGCGACTCGCGAAGTGCGTTCTGGCGCGTCGGTTGGACGAGGCGACGGAGCTCGAGCGAAATTTTTCCAAGTCCCCGCGTCAAGAGTAAACTTTTTTCCTGGCTGTTTCCGACGATTCTAAATGTTAGATCCCTGTATAATACCGCGTTTAATGCAGTTTTACGAAGTTTCAGCGCTCTCGGATGAGTATTTTTCGAGAAAAATCGAAATAACCGTCGAGCGGGTCATCTAGTCGGACGATCGAGCGACTCCCGAAGTGCGTTCTGGCGCGTCGGTTGGACGAGGCGACGGAGCTCGAACGAAATTTTTCCAAGTCCCCGCGTCAAGAGTAAACTTTTTACCTGGCTGTTTCGCACGATTCTAAATGTTAGATCCCTGTATAATACCGCGTTTAATGCAGTTTTACGAAGTTTCAACGCTCTCGGATGAGTATTTTTCGAGAAAAATCGAAATAACCGTCGAGCGGGTCATCTAGTCGGACGACCGAGCGTCTCGCGAAGGGCGTTCTGGCGCGTCGGTTGGACGAAGCGACGGAGCTCGAGCGAAATTTTTCCAAGTCCCCGCGTCAAGAGTAAACTTTTTTCCTGGCTGTTTCGGACGATTCTAAATGTTAGATCCCTGTATAATACCGCGTTTAATGCAGTTTTACGAAGTTTCAGCGCTCACGGATGAGTATTTTTCGAGAAAAATCGAAATAACCGTCGAGCGGGTCATCTAGTCGGACGATCGAGCGACTCGCGAAGTGCGTTCTGGCGCGTCGGTTGGACGAGGCGACGGAGCTCGAGCGAAATTTTTCCAAGTCCCCGCGTCAAGAGTAAACTTTTTTCCTGGCTGTTTCCGACGATTCTAAATGTTAGATCCCTGTATAATACCGCGTTTAATGCAGTTTTACGAAGTTTCAGCGCTCTGGGATGAGTATTTTTCGAGAAAAATCGAAATAACCGTCGAGCGGGTCATCTAGTCCGACGATCGAGCGACTCGCGAAGTGCGTTCTGGCGCGTCGGTTGGACGAGGCGACGGAGCTCGAGCGAAATTTTTCCAAGTCCCGGCGTCAAGAGTAAACTTTTTTCCTGGCTGTTTCCGACGATTCTAAATGTTAGATCCCTGTATAATACCGCGTTTAATGCAGTTTTACGAAGTTTCAGCGCTCTGGGATGAGTATTTTTCGAGAAAAATCGAAATAACCGTCGAGCGGGTCATCTAGTCGGACGATCGAGCGACTCCCGAAGTGCGTTCTGGCGCGTCGGTTGGACGAGGCGACGGAGCTCGAACGAAATTTTTCCAAGTCCCCGCGTCAAGAGTAAACTTTTTTCCTGGCTGTTTCGCACGATTCTAAATGTTAGATCCCTGTATAATACCGCGTTTAATGCAGTTTTACGAAGTTTCAGCGCTCTCGGATGAGTATTTTTCGAGAAAAATCGAAATAACCGTCGAGCGGGTCATCTAGTCGGACGATCGAGCGACTCGCGAAGTGCGTTCTGGCGCGTCGGTTGGACGAGGCGACGGAGCTCGAGCGAAATTTTTCCAAGTCCCCGCGTCAAGAGTAAACTTTTTACCTGGCTGTTTCGCACGATTCTAAATGTTAGATCCCTGTATAATACCGCGTTTAATGCAGTTTTACGAAGTTTCAACGCTCTCGGATGAGTATTTTTCGAGAAAAATCGAAATAACCGTCGAGCGGGTCATCTAGTCGGACGACCGAGCGTCTCGCGAAGGGCGTTCTGGCGCGTCGGTTGGACGAAGCGACGGAGCTCGAGCGAAATTTTTCCAAGTCCCCGCGTCAAGAGTAAACTTTTTTCCTGGCTGTTTCGGACGATTCTAAATGTTAGATCCCTGTATAATACCGCGTTTAATGCAGTTTTACGAAGTTTCAGCGCTCACGGATGAGTATTTTTCGAGAAAAATCGAAATAACCGTCGAGCGGGTCATCTAGTCGGACGATCGAGCGACTCGCGAAGTGCGTTCTGGCGCGTCGGTTGGACGAGGCGACGGAGCTCGAGCGAAATTTTTCCAAGTCCCCGCGTCAAGAGTAAACTTTTTTCCTGGCTGTTTCCGACGATTCTAAATGTTAGATCCCTGTATAATACCGCGTTTAATGCAGTTTTACGAAGTTTCAGCGCTCTGGGATGAGTATTTTTCGAGAAAAATCGAAATAACCGTCGAGCGGGTCATCTAGTCGGACGATCGAGCGACTCCCGAAGTGCGTTCTGGCGCGTCGGTTGGACGAGGCGACGGAGCTCGAACGAAATTTTTCCAAGTCCCCGCGTCAAGAGTAAACTTTTTTCCTGGCTGTTTCGCACGATTCTAAATGTTAGATCCCTGTATAATACCGCGTTTAATGCAGTTTTACGAAGTTTCAGCGCTCTCGGATGAGTATTTTTCGAGAAAAATCGAAATAACCGTCGAGCGGGTCATCTAGTCGGACGATCGAGCGACTCGCGAAGTGCGTTCTGGCGCGTCGGTTGGACGAAGCGACGGAGCTCGAGCGAAATTTTTCCAAGTCCCCGCGTCAAGAGTAATCTTTTTTCCTGGCTGTTTCGCACGATTCTAAATGTTAGATCCCTGTATAATACCGCGTTTAATGCAGTTTTTCGAAGTTTCAACGCTCTCGGATGAGTATTTTTTGAGAAAAATCGAAATAACCGTCGAGCGGGTCATCTAGTCGGACGATCGAGCGACTCGCGAAGTGCGTTCTGGCGCGTCGGTTGGACGAGGCGACGGAGCTCGAGCGAAATTTTTCCAAGTCCCCGCGTCAAGAGTAAACTTTTTACCTGGCTGTTTCGCACGATTCTAAATGTTAGATCCCTGTATAATACCGCGTTTAATGCAGTTTTACGAAGTTTCAGCGCTCTCGGATGAGTATTTTTCGAGAAAAATCGAAATAACCGTCGAGCGGGTCATCTAGTCGGACGATCGAGCGACTCCCGAAGTGCGTTCTGGCGCGTCGGTTGGACGAGGCGACGGAGCTCGAGCGAAATTTTTCCAAGTCCCCGCGTCAAGAGTAAACTTTTTTCCTGGCTGTTTCCGACGATTCTAAATGTTAGATCCCTGTATAATACCGCGTTTAATGCAGTTTTACGAAGTTTCAGCGCTCTGGGATGAGTATTTTTCGAGAAAAATCGAAATAACCGTCGAGCGGGTCATCTAGTCGGACGATCGAGCGACTCCCGAAGTGCGTTCTGGCGCGTCGGTTGGACGAGGCGACGGAGCTCGAACGAAATTTTCCCAAGTCCCCGCGTCAAGAGTAAACTTTTTTCCTGGCTGTTTCGCACGATTCTAAATGTTAGATCCCTGTATAATACCGCGTTTAATGCAGTTTTACGAAGTTTCAGCGCTCTCGGATGAGTATTTTTCGAGAAAAATCGAAATAACCGTCGAGCGGGTCATCTAGTCGGACGATCGAGCGACTCGCGAAGTGCGTTCTGGCGCGTCGGTTGGACGAAGCGACGGAGCTCGAGCGAAATTTTTCCAAGTCCCCGCGTCAAGAGTAAACTTTTTTCCTGGCTGTTTCGCACGATTCTAAATGTTAGATCCCTGTATAATACCGCGTTTAATGCAGTTTTTCGAAGTTTCAACGCTCTCGGATGAGTATTTTTTGAGAAAAATCGAAATAACCGTCTAGCGGGTCATCTAGTCGAACGATCGAGCGACTCGCGAAGGGCGTTCTGGCGCGTCGGTTGGACGAAGCGACGGAGCTCGAGTGAAATTTTTCCAAGTCCCCGCGTCAAGAGTAAACTTTTTTCCTGGCTGTTTCGCACGATTCTAAATGTTAGATCCCTGTATAATACCGCGTTTAATGCAGTTTTACGAAGTTTCAGCGCTCTCGGATGAGTATTTTTCGAGAAAAATCGAAATAACCGTCGAGCGGGTCATCTAGTCGGACGATCGAGCGACTCGCGAAGGGCGTTCTGGCGCGTCGGTTGGACGAAGCGACGGAGCTCGAGCGAAATTTTTCCAAGTCCCCGCGTCAAGAGTAAACTTTTTTCCTGGCTGTTTCGCACGATTCTAAATGTTAGATCCCTGTATAATAACGCGTTTAATGCAGTTTTTCGAAGTTTCAACGCTCTCGGATGAGTATTTTTTGAGAAAAATCGAAATAACCGTCTAGCGGGTCATCTAGTCGAACGATCGAGCGACTCGCGAAGGGCGTTCTGGCGCGTCGGTTGGACGAAGCGACGGAGCTCGAGCGAAATTTTTCCAAGTCCCCGCGTCAAGAGTAAACTTTTTTCCTGGCTGTTTCGCACGATTCTAAATGTTAGATCCCTGTATAATACCGCGTTTAATGCAGTTTTACGAAGTTTCAGCGCTCTCGGATGAGTATTTTTTGAGAAAAATCGAAATAACCGTCTAGCGGGTCATCTAGTCGAACGATCGAGCGACTCGCGAAGTGCGTTCTGGCGCGTCGGTTGGACGAAGCGACGGAGCTCGAGCGAAATTTTTCCAAGTCCCCGCGTCAAGAGTAAACTTTTTTCCTGGCTGTTTCGCACGATTCTAAATGTTAGATCCCTGTATAATACCGCGTTTAATGCAGTTTTTCGAAGTTTCAACGCTCTCGGATGAGTATTTTTTGAGAAAAATCGAAATAACCGTCTAGCGGGTCATCTAGTCGAACGATCGAGCGACTCGCGAAGGGCGTTCTGGCGCGTCGGTTGGACGAAGCGACGGAGCTCGAGTGAAATTTTTCCAAGTCCCCGCGTCAAGAGTAAACTTTTTTCCTGGCTGTTTCGCACGATTCTAAATGTTAGATCCCTGTATAATACCGCGTTTAATGCAGTTTTACGAAGTTTCAGCGCTCTCGGATGAGTATTTTTCGAGAAAAATCGAAATAACCGTCGAGCGGGTCATCTAGTCGGACGATCGAGCGACTCCCGAAGTGCGTTCTGGCGCGTCGGTTGGACGAGGCGACGGAGCTCGAGCGAAATTTTTCCAAGTCCCCGCGTCAAGAGTAAACTTTTTTCCTGGCTGTTTCCGACGATTCTAAATGTTAGATCCCTGTATAATACCGCGTTTAATGCAGTTTTACGAAGTTTCAGCGCTCTGGGATGAGTATTTTTCGAGAAAAATCGAAATAACCGTCGAGCGGGTCATCTAGTCGGACGATCGAGCGACTCCCGAAGTGCGTTCTGGCGCGTCGGTTGGACGAGGCGACGGAGCTCGAACGAAATTTTCCCAAGTCCCCGCGTCAAGAGTAAACTTTTTTCCTGGCTGTTTCGCACGATTCTAAATGTTAGATCCCTGTATAATACCGCGTTTAATGCAGTTTTACGAAGTTTCAGCGCTCTCGGATGAGTATTTTTCGAGAAAAATCGAAATAACCGTCGAGCGGGTCATCTAGTCGGACGATCGAGCGACTCGCGAAGTGCGTTCTGGCGCGTCGGTTGGACGAAGCGACGGAGCTCGAGCGAAATTTTTCCAAGTCCCCGCGTCAAGAGTAAACTTTTTTCCTGGCTGTTTCGCACGATTCTAAATGTTAGATCCCTGTATAATACCGCGTTTAATGCAGTTTTTCGAAGTTTCAACGCTCTCGGATGAGTATTTTTTGAGAAAAATCGAAATAACCGTCTAGCGGGTCATCTAGTCGAACGATCGAGCGACTCGCGAAGGGCGTTCTGGCGCGTCGGTTGGACGAAGCGACGGAGCTCGAGTGAAATTTTTCCAAGTCCCCGCGTCAAGAGTAAACTTTTTTCCTGGCTGTTTCGCACGATTCTAAATGTTAGATCCCTGTATAATACCGCGTTTAATGCAGTTTTACGAAGTTTCAGCGCTCTCGGATGAGTATTTTTCGAGAAAAATCGAAATAACCGTCGAGCGGGTCATCTAGTCGGACGATCGAGCGACTCCCGAAGTGCGTTCTGGCGCGTCGGTTGGACGAGGCGACGGAGCTCGAACGAAATTTTTCCAAGTCCCCGCGTCAAGAGTAAACTTTTTTCCTGGCTGTTTCGCACGATTCTAAATGTTAGATCCCTGTATAATACCGCGTTTAATGCAGTTTTACGAAGTTTCAGCGCTCTCGGATGAGTATTTTTCGAGAAAAACGAAATAACCGTCGAGCGGGTCATCTAGTCGGACGACCGAGCGTCTCGCGAAGGGCGTTCTGGCGCGTCGGTTGGACGAAGCGACGGAGCTCGAGCGAAATTTTTCCAAGTCCCCGCGTCAAGAGTAAACTTTTTTCCTGGCTGTTTCGCACGATTCTAAATGTTAGATCCCTGTATAATACCGCGTTTAATGCAGTTTTTCGAAGTTTCAACGCTCTCGGATGAGTATTTTTTGAGAAAAATCGAAATAACCGTCTAGCGGGTCATCTAGTCGAACGATCGAGCGACTCGCGAAGGGCGTTCTGGCGCGTCGGTTGGACGAAGCGACGGAGCTCGAGCGAAATTTTTCTAAGTCCCCGCGTCAAGAGTAAACTTTTTTCCTGGCTGTTTCGCACGATTCTAAATGTTAGATCCCTGTATAATACCGCGTTTAATGCAGTTTTACGAAGTTTCAGCGCTCTCGGATGAGTATTTTTTGAGAAAAATCGAAATAACCGTCTAGCGGGTCATCTAGTCGAACGATCGAGCGACTCGCGAAGTGCGTTCTGGCGCGTCGGTTGGACGAAGCGACGGAGCTCGAGCGAAATTTTTCCAAGTCCCCGCGTCAAGAGTAAACTTTTTTCCTGGCTGTTTCGCACGATTCTAAATGTTAGATCCCTGTATAATACCGCGTTTAATGCAGTTTTACGAAGTTTCAGCGCTCTCGGATGAGTATTTTTCGAGAAAAATCGAAATAACCGTCGAGCGGGTCATCTAGTCCGACGATCGAGCGACTCGCGAAGTGCGTTCTGGCGCGTCGGTTGGACGAGGCGACGGAGCTCGAGCGAAATTTTTCCAAGTCCCCGCGTCAAGAGTAAACTTTTTTCCTGGCTGTTTCGCACGATTCTAAATGTTAGATCCCTGTATAATACCGCGTTTAATGCAGTTTTTCGAAGTTTCAACGCTCTCGGATGAGTATTTTTTGAGAAAAATCGAAATAACCGTCTAGCGGGTCATCTAGTCGAACGATCGAGCGACTCGCGAAGGGCGTTCTGGCGCGTCGGTTGGACGAAGCGACGGAGCTCGAGCGAAATTTTTCCAAGTCCCCGCGTCAAGAGTAAACTTTTTTCCTGGCTGTTTCGCACGATTCTAAATGTTAGATCCCTGTATAATACCGCGTTTAATGCAGTTTTACGAAGTTTCAGCGCTCTCGGATGAGTATTTTTTGAGAAAAATCGAAATAACCGTCGAGCGGGTCATCTAGTCGGACGATCGAGCGACTCCCGAAGTGCGTTCTGGCGCGTCGGTTGGACGAGGCGACGGAGCTCGAGCGAAATTTTTCCAAGTCCCCGCGTCAAGAGTAAACTTTTTACCTGGCTGTTTCGCACGATTCTAAATGTTTGATCCCTGTATAATACCGCGTTTAATGCAGTTTTACGAAGTTTCAGCGCTCTCGGATGAGTATTTTTCGAGAAAAATCGAAATAACCGTCGAGCGGGTCATCTAGTCGGACGATCGAGCGACTCGCGAAGTGCGTTCTGGCGCGTCGGTTGGACGAGGCGACGGAGCTCGAACGAAATTTTTCCAAGTCCCCGCGTCAAGAGTAAACTTTTTTCCTGGCTGTTTCGCACGATTCTAAATGTTAGATCCCTGTATAATACCGCGTTTAATGCAGTTTTACGAAGTTTCAGCGCTCTCGGATGAGTATTTTTCGAGAAAAACGAAATAACCGTCGAGCGGGTCATCTAGTCGGACGACCGAGCGTCTCGCGAAGGGCGTTCTGGCGCGTCGGTTGGACGAAGCGACGGAGCTCGAGCGAAATTTTTCCAAGTCACCGCGTCAAGAGTAAACTTTTTTCCTGGCTGTTTCGCACGATTCTAAATGTTAGATCCCTGTATAATACCGCGTTTAATGCAGTTTTTCGAAGTTTCAACGCTCTCGGATGAGTATTTTTTGAGAAAAATCGAAATAACCGTCTAGCGGGTCATCTAGTCGAACGATCGAGCGACTCGCGAAGGGCGTTCTGGCGCGTCGGTTGGACGAAGCGACGGAGCTCGAGCGAAATTTTTCCAAGTCCCCGCGTCAAGAGTAAACTTTTTTCCTGGCTGTTTCGCACGATTCTAAATGTTAGATCCCTGTATAATACCGCGTTTAATGCAGTTTTACGAAGTTTCAGCGCTCTCGGATGAGTATTTTTTGAGAAAAATCGAAATAACCGTCTAGCGGGTCATCTAGTCGAACGATCGAGCGACTCGCGAAGTGCGTTCTGGCGCGTCGGTTGGACGAAGCGACGGAGCTCGAGCGAAATTTTTCCAAGTCCCCGCGTCAAGAGTAAACTTTTTTCCTGGCTGTTTCGCACGATTCTAAATGTTAGATCCCTGTATAATACCGCGTTTAATGCAGTTTTACGAAGTTTCAGCGCTCTCGGATGAGTATTTTTCGAGAAAAATCGAAATAACCGTCGAGCGGGTCATCTAGTCCGACGATCGAGCGACTCGCGAAGTGCGTTCTGGCGCGTCGGTTGGACGAGGCGACGGAGCTCGAGCGAAATTTTTCCAAGTCCCCGCGTCAAGAGTAAACTTTTTTCCTGGCTGTTTCGCACGATTCTAAATGTTAGATCCCTGTATAATACCGCGTTTAATGCAGTTTTTCGAAGTTTCAACGCTCTCGGATGAGTATTTTTTGAGAAAAATCGAAATAACCGTCTAGCGGGTCATCTAGTCGAACGATCGAGCGACTCGCGAAGGGCGTTCTGGCGCGTCGGTTGGACGAAGCGACGGAGCTCGAGCGAAATTTTTCCAAGTCCCCGCGTCAAGAGTAAACTTTTTTCCTGGCTGTTTCGCACGATTCTAAATGTTAGATCCCTGTATAATACCGCGTTTAATGCAGTTTTACGAAGTTTCAGCGCTCTCGGATGAGTATTTTTTGAGAAAAATCGAAATAACCGTCTAGCGGGTCATCTAGTCGAACGATCGAGCGACTCGCGAAGTGCGTTCTGGCGCGTCGGTTGGACGAAGCGACGGAGCTCGAGCGAAATTTTTCCAAGTCCCCGCGTCAAGAGTAAACTTTTTTCCTGGCTGTTTCGCACGATTCTAAATGTTAGATCCCTGTATAATACCGCGTTTAATGCAGTTTTACGAAGTTTCAGCGCTCTCGGATGAGTATTTTTCGAGAAAAATCGAAATAACCGTCGAGCGGGTCATCTAGTCCGACGATCGAGCGACTCGCGAAGTGCGTTCTGGCGCGTCGGTTGGACGAGGCGACGGAGCTCGAGCGAAATTTTTCCAAGTCCCCGCGTCAAGAGTAAACTTTTTTCCTGGCTGTTTCCGACGATTCTAAATGTTAGATCCCTGTATAATACCGCGTTTAATGCAGTTTTACGAAGTTTCAGCGCTCTCGGATGAGTATTTTTCGAGAAAAATCGAAATAACCGTCGAGCGGGTCATCTAGTCGGACGATCGAGCGACTCCCGAAGTGCGTTCTGGCGCGTCGGTTGGACGAGGCGACGGAGCTCGAACGAAATTTTTCCAAGTCCCCGCGTCAAGAGTAAACTTTTTTCCTGGCTGTTTCGCACGATTCTAAATGTTAGATCCCTGTATAATACCGCGTTTAATGCAGTTTTACGAAGTTTCAGCGCTCTCGGATGAGTATTTTTCGAGAAAAATCGAAATAACCGTCGAGCGGGTCATCTAGTCGGACGATCGAGCGACTCGCGAAGTGCGTTCTGGCGCGTCGGTTGGACGAGGCGACGGAGCTCGAGCGAAATTTTTCCAAGTCCCCGCGTCAAGAGTAAACTTTTTACCTGGCTGTTTCGCACGATTCTAAATGTTTGATCCCTGTATAATACCGCGTTTAATGCAGTTTTACGAAGTTTCAGCGCTCTCGGATGAGTATTTTTCGAGAAAAATCGAAATAACCGTCGAGCGGGTCATCTAGTCGGACGATCGAGCGACTCGCGAAGTGCGTTCTGGCGCGTCGGTTGGACGAGGCGACGGAGCTCGAGCGAAATTTTTCCAAGTCCCCGCGTCAAGAGTAAACTTTTTACCTGGCTGTTTCGCACGATTCTAAATGTTAGATCCCTGTATAATACCGCGTTTAATGCAGTTTTACGAAGTTTCAGCGCTCACGGATGAGTATTTTTCGAGAAAAATCGAAATAACCGTCGAGCGGGTCATCTAGTCGGACGATCGAGCGACTCGCGAAGTGCGTTCTGGCGCGTCGGTTGGACGAGGCGACGGAGCTCGAGCGAAATTTTTCCAAGTCCCCGCGTCAAGAGTAAACTTTTTTCCTGGCTGTTTCGCACGATTCTAAATGTTAGATCCCTGTATAATACCGCGTTTAATGCAGTTTTACGAAGTTTCAGCGCTCTCGGATGAGTATTTTTTGAGAAAAATCGAAATAACCGTCTAGCGGGTCATCTAGTCGAACGATCGAGCGACTCGCGAAGTGCGTTCTGGCGCGTCGGTTGGACGAAGCGACGGAGCTCGAGCGAAATTTTTCCAAGTCCCCGCGTCAAGAGTAAACTTTTTTCCTGGCTGTTTCGCACGATTCTAAATGTTAGATCCCTGTATAATACCGCGTTTAATGCAGTTTTACGAAGTTTCAGCGCTCTCGGATGAGTATTTTTCGAGAAAAATCGAAATAACCGTCGAGCGGGTCATCTAGTCCGACGATCGAGCGACTCGCGAAGTGCGTTCTGGCGCGTCGGTTGGACGAGGCGACGGAGCTCGAGCGAAATTTTTCCAAGTCCCCGCGTCAAGAGTAAACTTTTTTCCTGGCTGTTTCGCACGATTCTAAATGTTAGATCCCTGTATAATACCGCGTTTAATGCAGTTTTACGAAGTTTCAGCGCTCTCGGATGAGTATTTTTTGAGAAAAATCGAAATAACCGTCGAGCGGGTCATCTAGTCGGACGATCGAGCGACTCCCGAAGTGCGTTCTGGCGCGTCGGTTGGACGAGGCGACGGAGCTCGAACGAAATTTTTCCAAGTCCCCGCGTCAAGAGTAAACTTTTTTCCTGGCTGTTTCGCACGATTCTAAATGTTAGATCCCTGTATAATACCGCGTTTAATGCAGTTTTACGAAGTTTCAGCGCTCTCGGATGAGTATTTTTCGAGAAAAATCGAAATAACCGTCGAGCGGGTCATCTAGTCGGACGATCGAGCGACTCGCGAAGTGCGTTCTGGCGCGTCGGTTGGACGAGGCGACGGAGCTCGAGCGAAATTTTTCCAAGTCCCCGCGTCAAGAGTAAACTTTTTTCCTGGCTGTTTCCGACGATTCTAAATGTTAGATCCCTGTATAATACCGCGTTTAATGCAGTTTTACGAAGTTTCAGCGCTCTCGGATGAGTATTTTTCGAGAAAAATCGAAATAACCGTCGAGCGGGTCATCTAGTCGGACGATCGAGCGACTCCCGAAGTGCGTTCTGGCGCGTCGGTTGGACGAGGCGACGGAGCTCGAACGAAATTTTTCCAAGTCCCCGCGTCAAGAGTAAACTTTTTACCTGGCTGTTTCGCACGATTCTAAATGTTAGATCCCTGTATAATACCGCGTTTAATGCAGTTTTACGAAGTTTCAACGCTCTCGGATGAGTATTTTTCGAGAAAAATCGAAATAACCGTCGAGCGGGTCATCTAGTCGGACGACCGAGCGTCTCGCGAAGGGCGTTCTGGCGCGTCGGTTGGACGAAGCGACGGAGCTCGAGCGAAATTTTTCCAAGTCCCCGCGTCAAGAGTAAACTTTTTTCCTGGCTGTTTCGGACGATTCTAAATGTTAGATCCCTGTATAATACCGCGTTTAATGCAGTTTTACGAAGTTTCAGCGCTCACGGATGAGTATTTTTCGAGAAAAATCGAAATAACCGTCGAGCGGGTCATCTAGTCGGACGATCGAGCGACTCGCGAAGTGCGTTCTGGCGCGTCGGTTGGACGAGGCGACGGAGCTCGAGCGAAATTTTTCCAAGTCCCCGCGTCAAGAGTAAACTTTTTTCCTGGCTGTTTCGCACGATTCTAAATGTTAGATCCCTGTATAATACCGCGTTTAATGCAGTTTTACGAAGTTTCAGCGCTCTCGGATGAGTATTTTTTGAGAAAAATCGAAATAACCGTCTAGCGGGTCATCTAGTCGAACGATCGAGCGACTCGCGAAGTGCGTTCTGGCGCGTCGGTTGGACGAAGCGACGGAGCTCGAGCGAAATTTTTCCAAGTCCCCGCGTCAAGAGTAAACTTTTTTCCTGGCTGTTTCGCACGATTCTAAATGTTAGATCCCTGTATAATACCGCGTTTAATGCAGTTTTACGAAGTTTCAGCGCTCTCGGATGAGTATTTTTCGAGAAAAATCGAAATAACCGTCGAGCGGGTCATCTAGTCCGACGATCGAGCGACTCGCGAAGTGCGTTCTGGCGCGTCGGTTGGACGAGGCGACGGAGCTCGAGCGAAATTTTTCCAAGTCCCCGCGTCAAGAGTAAACTTTTTTCCTGGCTGTTTCCGACGATTCTAAATGTTAGATCCCTGTATAATACCGCGTTTAATGCAGTTTTACGAAGTTTCAGCGCTCTCGGATGAGTATTTTTCGAGAAAAATCGAAATAACCGTCGAGCGGGTCATCTAGTCGGACGATCGAGCGACTCCCGAAGTGCGTTCTGGCGCGTCGGTTGGACGAGGCGACGGAGCTCGAACGAAATTTTTCCAAGTCCCCGCGTCAAGAGTAAACTTTTTTCCTGGCTGTTTCGCACGATTCTAAATGTTAGATCCCTGTATAATACCGCGTTTAATGCAGTTTTACGAAGTTTCAGCGCTCTCGGATGAGTATTTTTCGAGAAAAATCGAAATAACCGTCGAGCGGGTCATCTAGTCGGACGATCGAGCGACTCGCGAAGTGCGTTCTGGCGCGTCGGTTGGACGAGGCGACGGAGCTCGAGCGAAATTTTTCCAAGTCCCCGCGTCAAGAGTAAACTTTTTACCTGGCTGTTTCGCACGATTCTAAATGTTAGATCCCTGTATAATACCGCGTTTAATGCAGTTTTACGAAGTTTCAGCGCTCTCGGATGAGTATTTTTCGAGAAAAATCGAAATAACCGTCGAGCGGGTCATCTAGTCGGACGATCGAGCGACTCGCGAAGTGCGTTCTGGCGCGTCGGTTGGACGAGGCGCCGGAGCTCGAGCGAAATTTTTCCAAGTCCCCGCGTCAAGAGTAAACTTTTTACCTGGCTGTTTCGCACGATTCTAAATGTTAGATCCCTGTATAATACCGCGTTTAATGCAGTTTTACGAAGTTTCAACGCTCTCGGATGAGTATTTTTCGAGAAAAATCGAAATAACCGTCGAGCGGGTCATCTAGTCGGACGACCGAGCGTCTCGCGAAGGGCGTTCTGGCGCGTCGGTTGGACGAAGCGACGGAGCTCGAGCGAAATTTTTCCAAGTCCCCGCGTCAAGAGTAAACTTTTTTCCTGGCTGTTTCGGACGATTCTAAATGTTAGATCCCTGTATAATACCGCGTTTAATGCAGTTTTACGAAGTTTCAGCGCTCACGGATGAGTATTTTTCGAGAAAAATCGAAATAACCGTCGAGCGGGTCATCTAGTCGGACGATCGAGCGACTCGCGAAGTGCGTTCTGGCGCGTCGGTTGGACGAGGCGACGGAGCTCGAGCGAAATTTTTCCAAGTCCCCGCGTCAAGAGTAAACTTTTTTCCTGGCTGTTTCGCACGATTCTAAATGTTAGATCCCTGTATAATACCGCGTTTAATGCAGTTTTACGAAGTTTCAGCGCTCTCGGATGAGTATTTTTCGAGAAAAATCGAAATAACCGTCGAGCGGGTCATCTAGTCGGACGATCGAGCGACTCGCGAAGTGCGTTCTGGCGCGTCGGTTGGACGAGGCGACGGAGCTCGAGCGAAATTTTTCCAAGTCCCCGCGTCAAGAGTAAACTTTTTACCTGGCTGTTTCGCACGATTCTAAATGTTAGATCCCTGTATAATACCGCGTTTAATGCAGTTTTACGAAGTTTCAGCGCTCTCGGATGAGTATTTTTCGAGAAAAATCGAAATAACCGTCGAGCGGGTCATCTAGTCGGACGATCGAGCGACTCGCGAAGTGCGTTCTGGCGCGTCGGTTGGACGAGGCGACGGAGCTCGAGCGAAATTTTTCCAAGTCCCCGCGTCAAGAGTAAACTTTTTACCTGGCTGTTTCGCACGATTCTAAATGTTAGATCCCTGTATAATACCGCGTTTAATGCAGTTTTACGAAGTTTCAACGCTCTCGGATGAGTATTTTTCGAGAAAAATCGAAATAACCGTCGAGCGGGTCATCTAGTCGGACGACCGAGCGTCTCGCGAAGGGCGTTCTGGCGCGTCGGTTGGACGAAGCGACGGAGCTCGAGCGAAATTTTTCCAAGTCCCCGCGTCAAGAGTAAACTTTTTTCCTGGCTGTTTCGCACGATTCTAAATGTTAGATCCCTGTATAATACCGCGTTTAATGCAGTTTTTCGAAGTTTCAACGCTCTCGGATGAGTATTTTTTGAGAAAAATCGAAATAACCGTCTAGCGGGTCATCTAGTCGAACGATCGAGCGACTCGCGAAGTGCGTTCTGGCGCGTCGGTTGGACGAAGCGACGGAGCTCGAGCGAAATTTTTCCAAGTCCCCGCGTCAAGAGTAAACTTTTTTCCTGGCTGTTTCGCACGATTCTAAATGTTAGATCCCTGTATAATACCGCGTTTAATGCAGTTTTACGAAGTTTCAACGCTCTCGGATGAGTATTTTTCGAGAAAAATCGAAATAACCGTCGAGCGGGTCATCTAGTCGGACGATCGAGCGTCTCGCGAAGGGCGTTCTGGCGCGTCGGTTGGACGAAGCGACGGAGCTCGAGCGAAATTTTTCCAAGTCCCCGCGTCAAGAGTAAACTTTTTTCCTGGCAGTTTCGCACGATTCTAAATGTTAGATCCCTGTATAATACCGCGTTTAATGCAGTTTTACGAAGTTTCAACGCTCTCGGATCAGTATTTTTCGAGAAAAATTGAAATAATGTACGGAGTTACAAGTCATCGTGTACTTATTTGCGTTTTGAAAAAACCACGGGTAAACGGCGGGAGTTAATTTTGGTCTGTACTATTAGGGTGATACTTCCTGAACATGTTTGCGCTCGGCAGAAGTGGATTAACGAAATTCCCACACCCTATTTTTTATTTTTTCTTAGAAACCGATCAAGAGTAAACTTTTTTCCTGGCTGTTTCGGACGATTCTAAATGTTAGATCCCTGTATAATACCGCGTTTAATGCAGTTTTACGAAGTTTCAGCGCTCACGGATGAGTATTTTTCGAGAAAAATCGAAATAACCGTCGAGCGGGTCATCTAGTCGGACGATCGAGCGACTCGCGAAGTGCGTTCTGGCGCGTCGGTTGGACGAGGCGACGGAGCTCGAGCGAAATTTTTCCAAGTCCCCGCGTCAAGAGTAAACTTTTTTCCTGGCTGTTTCGCACGATTCTAAATGTTAGATCCCTGTATAATACCGCGTTTAATGCAGTTTTACGAAGTTTCAGCGCTCTCGGATGAGTATTTTTTGAGAAAAATCGAAATAACCGTCTAGCGGGTCATCTAGTCGAACGATCGAGCGACTCGCGAAGTGCGTTCTGGCGCGTCGGTTGGACGAAGCGACGGAGCTCGAGCGAAATTTTTCCAAGTCCCCGCGTCAAGAGTAAACTTTTTTCCTGGCTGTTTCGGACGATTCTAAATGTTAGATCCCTGTATAATACCGCGTTTAATGCAGTTTTACGAAGTTTCAGCGCTCACGGATGAGTATTTTTCGAGAAAAATCGAAATAACCGTCGAGCGGGTCATCTAGTCGGACGATCGAGCGACTCGCGAAGTGCGTTCTGGCGCGTCGGTTGGACGAGGCGACGGAGCTCGAGCGAAATTTTTCCAAGTCCCCGCGTCAAGAGTAAACTTTTTTCCTGGCTGTTTCGCACGATTCTAAATGTTAGATCCCTGTATAATACCGCGTTTAATGCAGTTTTACGAAGTTTCAGCGCTCTCGGATGAGTATTTTTCGAGAAAAATCGAAATAACCGTCGAGCGGGTCATCTAGTCGGACGATCGAGCGACTCGCGAAGTGCGTTCTGGCGCGTCGGTTGGACGAGGCGACGGAGCTCGAGCGAAATTTTTCCAAGTCCCCGCGTCAAGAGTAAACTTTTTACCTGGCTGTTTCGCACGATTCTAAATGTTAGATCCCTGTATAATACCGCGTTTAATGCAGTTTTACGAAGTTTCAGCGCTCTCGGATGAGTATTTTTCGAGAAAAATCGAAATAACCGTCGAGCGGGTCATCTAGTCGGACGATCGAGCGACTCGCGAAGTGCGTTCTGGCGCGTCGGTTGGACGAGGCGACGGAGCTCGAGCGAAATTTTTCCAAGTCCCCGCGTCAAGAGTAAACTTTTTACCTGGCTGTTTCGCACGATTCTAAATGTTAGATCCCTGTATAATACCGCGTTTAATGCAGTTTTACGAAGTTTCAACGCTCTCGGATGAGTATTTTTCGAGAAAAATCGAAATAACCGTCGAGCGGGTCATCTAGTCGGACGACCGAGCGTCTCGCGAAGGGCGTTCTGGCGCGTCGGTTGGACGAAGCGACGGAGCTCGAGCGAAATTTTTCCAAGTCCCCGCGTCAAGAGTAAACTTTTTTCCTGGCTGTTTCGGACGATTCTAAATGTTAGATCCCTGTATAATACCGCGTTTAATGCAGTTTTACGAAGTTTCAGCGCTCACGGATGAGTATTTTTCGAGAAAAATCGAAATAACCGTCGAGCGGGTCATCTAGTCGGACGATCGAGCGACTCGCGAAGTGCGTTCTGGCGCGTCGGTTGGACGAGGCGACGGAGCTCGAGCCAAATTTTTCCAAGTCCCCGCGTCAAGAGTAAACTTTTTTCCTGGCTGTTTCGCACGATTCTAAATGTTAGATCCCTGTATAATACCGCGTTTAATGCAGTTTTTCGAAGTTTCAACGCTCTCGGATGAGTATTTTTTGAGAAAAATCGAAATAACCGTCTAGCGGGTCATCTAGTCGAACGATCGAGCGACTCGCGAAGTGCGTTCTGGCGCGTCGGTTGGACGAAGCGACGGAGCTCGAGCGAAATTTTTCCAAGTCCCCGCGTCAAGAGTAAACTTTTTTCCTGGCTGTTTCGCACGATTCTAAATGTTAGATCCCTGTATAATACCGCGTTTAATGCAGTTTTTCGAAGTTTCAACGCTCTCGGATGAGTATTTTTCGAGAAAAATCGAAATAACCGTCGAGCGGGTCATCTAGTCGGACGATCGAGCGTCTCGCGAAGGGCGTTCTGGCGCGTCGGTTGGACGAAGCGACGGAGCTCGAGCGAAATTTTTCCAAGTCCCCGCGTCAAGAGTAAACTTTTTTCCTGGCAGTTTCGCACGATTCTAAATGTTAGATCCCTGTATAATACCGCGTTTAATGCAGTTTTACGAAGTTTCAACGCTCTCGGATCAGTATTTTTCGAGAAAAATTGAAATAATGTACGGAGTTACAACTCATCGTGTACTTATTTGCGTTTTGAAAAAACCGCGGGTAAACGGCGGGAGTTAATTTTGGTCTGTACTATTAGGGTGATACTTCCTGAACATGTTTGCGCTCGGCAGAAGTGGATTAACGAGATTCCCTCTGTCCCTATTTTTTTTTTTCTTAGAAACCGATTTGGTGGATTTGCGAGAGTATCAGGATGCCGGTTGGGCACGCTTTGTATGCTTTAAAATAACAAATTATTATGTGAATTAATGCAATATGTCAAATATTGTTTTATTTGTATCTTAGAATTAGTTTAAAAAATTAATTCTTTAATTTTTACGTTTAAATCGAATGAATTATTTACAGATATAATGCGAATGCCGGTAATTTGTTTTGTTACTGGAGTTACATTGTTAAAATAATGTAAAATGCATCTGCCGTCTGATTCAATATGACGCAGTAAGTAAGAAAAATATGCTGCGAAAATTCTGGCAATATGCTTCTA